>OOFC01048097.1:54540-73006 GCA_900323345.1 Pseudochromis fuscus
ACTTCTCGTTCTCTGGGGCCCACACATTTAATTTAACTTTATTATCATTATTATTATTATTATTATTATTATTATTATTATTATTATTATTGTTATTATTATTATTTGGCTTTCACTCTCCACGGATGTTTAAACCAGGGTTAGTGCCAGGACTAGGGTTAGGGTTTCAGGCTAAACAGGTCCTAGAGACTCGAAACCAAGTCCTACCTCCCCCATCTTCAGGTGTGCGCTTCGCGGTGGTACCACCCCCCAGTCCGAGGGAGGTCCAGTTCCAGAGCTATGAGCCTGTTTAAACCAGGGTTAGGGTCGGGACTAGGGTTAGGGTTGGGGTCTAGGGTTAGGATTTCGGGATAGACAGGTCCTAGAGCCTTGAAACCAAGTCCTACCCCCTCATTTTCAGGTGTGTGCTTCGCGGTGGTACCACCCCCCAGTCCGAGGGAGGTCCAGTTCCGGAGCTATGAGCCAGTTCAAACCAGGGTTAGGGCCAGGACTAGGGTTAGGGTTGGGGGCTAGGGTTAGGATTTTGGGATAGACAGGTCCTAGAGCCTTGAAACCAAGTCCTACCCCCCCATTTTCAGGTGCGTGCTTTGCAGTGGTACCACCCCCGAGTCCGAGCGAGGTCCAGTTCCGGAGCTACAAGCCAGTTAAAAACAGGGTTAGGGCCGAGACTAGGGTTAGGGTTCTGGTTAGGCAGGGCCTAGAGCCTCGAAACCAAGTCCTACCTCCCCATTTTCAGGCACGCACTTCGCGGTGGTACCACCCCCGAGTCCGAGGGAGGTCCAGTTCTGGAGCTATGAGCCAGTTTAATGCAGGTGTAAACAAAAGTCCAAACAGATTCTGAGATCACCTCCACAAAAATGCAGCATCTACACCCACGACTATCTACATGGCTCAATACTTCACCTATAGAGGGACAGTATGTGAGAGAAATTCACTAAGCTGAACCTTGAAGGGCAAGTTAAAGAGAGGATAGCGACCATTACAGTTGAAGTCGTGAGATCTAGTCAACATCTTAAACCCTTTTCTTATTTTAATGGTTTAATGATGTCATGAATAAGCATTTGATGACTATTTCTAAATCAACACAACAGTCCCACAGGGCGTACATTTACAGTTAAAACACAAAATCCAAAACATGTTTTATGGACTAAACACAGAGACCGTCTCTCCGCAGCACTTAAAAACCTATTTCTTAGCATCAAACTAATGTCTGAGACATGCCGTCGTGGCAATGTGGTTGAAAATATCCTAAAGGAGCTTGCTGGGTGAGAACAGAGTGGGAGACGTTAAATCTTATATCTCCACCATTATTCACATGTGACACACAGGACAAAAAAGACAGAGGTTAACCTCTTAAAAAAAAACCTCCTCCCAGCCACAAGAATGCAAGTGAACAGTGTGTTTTCAATTACATGAAAGCAGCTCTACCATAGGCTGCTTCATTTAAGTCTTGAAGTCTACATAATGCTCTTTTTCAGTGATTCAAAACTTAGCAAAATGAACTGCTAATCAGACACTCAGAGACTTGTCACGAGTTTTTAATTTTCAGATTGAACTAGCTGTGAATTTTATGCAAAAACAGACTCTTTCTCTCCGGCAAAATGCACATTTTTGTGGAATCCAAGAAAAGAAAATGCCACAGTGACAATTATGAAATCTTCACTGCGGTGTAATTGCACACTGTCGGACAACTCGGTGTTGAACAGATGGAGTCTGAGCAGTATTTGACATCTTCTGTTCACACCAAAGAATTACTTACTCCCGCTCGGCTTTGATGAACAACACATTTCATCAAACACGGGAGGCAACAACAAATGATAATCTACATCTGTAATCACGGGATGACGCTTGACAAAACTTGGATTCCTCAGGATCTGGATTGTGGTTCACCATTTCTCCCAAAAGACCTATAAGCCCAACAAATCTTTCCCAGACTCTCTGTGAGCCAGATAGAGAGGTTCTTTTAATTATTTTCCATATGAAGGGACCAGTGAGCACAATGTGTGTTATTATGCTCATCCACTGGGTGCTGGTTTTCACGTTGTGCCCCTATGCACTCAGGGTTTTCAGACTCTGTAATTTCCCCCGGGTCTCTTGAACATGGCTGTCAGTTTGACTCTGGCTCATAGTTGGGAAACTGGCCACCTTCTCCTAGGCAGACATCTCATACCCACTCGCCTTGGCTTGGAGACAGCAGGATCCCAGTTCCCAGTCCAGCTTCCTGCTCTCCACGGAGGGCCCGGCTTGGTGCGCAGCCTGGGAATAGAGGTTGAGAGGTTGGAGTGGGGACAGAAGGGAGGGACTGGAGGCCGAGGGAAGAAGAAGAAGGGGCCACATTTGAAGGGATATTTCCTTTCATAACTTCCCCTCCTCTCATTTTCTCCTCATTATCAGGATCTCTGGTGCCAGAGACCTCCAGCTTGATCCAGCTTGAAGTGAGAGATGAGATACAAAGTGCAGACAAAAAAAACTGAAAGTGGCATTTGATCGTTTTAAGATGAGGCGGGGGAAAAATGCCGGCTCCTGTGCTGAGATCTGCTTTTGATTAAGCTTTTCAAAGTTCTTCCACCAGGAGGAGGTAAAGACAGAGGTCTCTTTATAAAACACACACACAAACAAGTTATTTATTCATCTGCCCACCCGCTTTTCCCAAACCTCCTCTAGAATAATCCCCAATTCTTCATCAGCAGCTTATTCCTCTTCACATCACAGCGTGTGTTGCACCTCCTTGACTTCAGCTGCCGTGCCATTCGCTGAGGCCCACAAAGGCCTCTGCACCTCCACTCCCACAGCCTTGAAGGGAGATAGAAGTTGGTTTTTTTTGTGATGTTTAATTTACAGTGCACACAGCAGCTTCAGTATACATCCACAAGCACAGCGGGATACTGCCCTCCTCCTGCGAGCCACAGTCTATATGTTGGCAGCCTGGGATGAGCGGTGCAGCCACAGCGAGCATTTTTATAAACTTCCAAAAACAGAATAAAATTGTGCTCGCTATAGGCTAAACCCACTGTGCAGGGCCACTGACAGACTGAGTGGTTTCTCTGCCACAGGGACCCACAGCACAGTGGGACAGCAAAAGCTTTCTGCACACAGAGACCTCTCAGACATGCACATGCATCGCTATAGAAACCGTTGATTTCTCTTCCCTCAGGTTTCCTCCTGCCCGACATGAACAGTGACTAATTTGATTGCCCTGTGATGTATGAAGCTGAACTCTATTGGATTTGTGTTGTGGGTACCACCCAGCATGTGTGTTAGCACTGCTGCAAACTCAGTGAGAAGCTACTTATACAACAGATAGGAGAGTGATATAACAATCTGTTTGCACCGCAGCTAAAATGTATTAACGGTAAAACAAATAAATCATCATTTTTCATTCAACAGAAATTTATAATAAAATAGTTTAAACCTTAAATTTTGCATAAAATCTTTGGCCTTTTAATGTTTAATGAAGGACGCCAATTAAATCAATGAAATAATCTACACAATAATTTAAGTACCGTATTTTCCAGACTATTGAGCACACCTGTCTCTAAGCCACTATTGAATTTATTCAAACAGTTTCATGTGGTCCACTCTGACCGGGTCTGATGTGACGATGCTAAATGTATCGGCGGCACGGAGCTTGCTAGCTTGTAAAAAGCCAACGAGCTTCGTGCCGCCGATACATGAGAAACACCGGTGTTTAAGTTCAAAGCGTTGGAAAAAAGAAGCAGCTTATAGTCCGGAAAATACGGTAATTTACATTTCAGTTATTTTTAACAGTTAACAAGCAGATTGTAACAAACACACAAAAATTAAGTCCAGTTTTAGAAATGTAAATACACTATTAAACTTAAATTTCACTGTTTCATTTATAAACTAAACTAAAAAAAAAAAAGTACCTGTATTTTTGGGTTTTTTTGTGAATGTGAAAAAGACTTTTTTTTATTTGTTTGATTTGCAGTTACAGGGGTATCATCTTATACGTTACTAAATATGTAAATTCACCATTTTTTATTCAAATTTTTAAAAATAAATACAGAAAATGTACCAAATGTACAGCAGGGAAATCAAAATACAATGAAATGATTGATTTTATTCAATTTCAATTCACTGAAAGGCTCCTGGAGGAGAAACCCCAACCAGCCAATCAGCAGACTCTTGTTCAGCTGTGAATTAATGACAGTGACACCAGGTAAAGAAAAACTGCAGCCAAACTTAACCTCACCCTCACTCAGTGTGAACCGACTGTGTAAATGGAGTCAGGCCTGCATTTCCATGGTAAATGGTTTTCTTTCAAGTCAGAGCTCCACTGCTTCACGTTTGTAGTTCAGTGTTGAAATGGATTATGTGTTAAATCAAAAGTGACTCTCAGGAAAACAACATGGAGAACCTGCTGACAGGCTGCGCATACACAAATAAAGACTTTATTGACCCAGTCCCTTTTTACAGTCCACTTTGAGGCTTTAAAACGGGTTTTTCTATCTGGGCAACGTTAATGAGGTTTACCAAACTCTGCTACCCAAAGGTATTGTGGTTTCCCCATACAGCTGAACAACTGTGTAATACTCAGTATATGTGATTATTAAAATCTTATGGGAGGATCTAATGGACTGGGCGATAGTTTGTGGGCGAGATGGCATCAGCCACAAGACAACAAACATTACTCCGATGCAGCGTGCTGTACATTACCACGTCAGACGTTGATATATGACTGTTGTAGTGCTGAGCTTCTGCTAAATGCTGAGGTGTGTGTTCAGGTTGATCATAATCAGTGATATTTCTGCAGCCACTCCTGTTTCCTCTTCGCCATAAGTCATTGTCATGCCTGTTTTTGTCCCTGTATATACTGTACATGTACACACAAGTGGGAAAACGCACACTCGCGGGGTCACGCTGAAGCAACACAAGCAGAACAACTCAGAGACTGTGATATTTTGCAAGAGACACGGTGACAGGACAGCGCGGGGGAGAGCGAGAAACTGGAGAGCCAGCTCATTATGCTGCCTTGACCTCTGAGGTCAGGGACAGGAAGGAGGCCGGCGGACACAGACTGGAACTGAGGAGTTGTGTTTTTTTGTGTTTTCAAACCAGCTACACACAAAGAGATGTATTGTTTTTTTTACGGGGATGAAGGGGAAAATGATCTGTGGACAACATAAATCTGAGTTTATATTCAGGTTATTTATGTTTTAAGAATCCAAGCAAGATCTTCACTAAATGTATCATGTAGAGTGGAATAAAAGAGGTCAGACTCAGCACTGCTTACAATGTATCTACAGGGGATGTGTAAATTTAGCATCAATCTGCAGGAGGTACGATTGTGCGAGATCCATGACAGGCCACAGTAATGAACTAAACAAAAATCTTCCTGTGGTTTTTGTTCCTTCCTGAATCCTGGAAGTGCTATTGGCTTTTAGTTGTTTTTCTGCATATATGACTAGAGGGAGGAAAACAAAGATCAAATTAATCTGATTCATTTGGAGTCAAGTAACAAAGGAGGAGTTCTGTGATGCTGATGCAGCCATCCAGAAAAGTTTACTCAGAGCGAAATGACCTGAAAAGTTCAAGATGGAAGATCTTTTGACATGGAAACAAAATTAATCTTAATATTAATAAAAATAAATATCTTGTGAAATACCTGTTAGATTCATAGACTGTATAGAAATAGTGCAAAGTCCAAAACTGGCTGGCTCAGTCACTGCATTTTTAATTTTCATGAGCTTAAGTCAACTCTTTTTTTTTTTACACAGAGTATACTCATTTATATGTATAGAACAATATACACTTAATAGGCACAGATACTGACAATATATTTTCGTTCTAATACTCATCAAATACTCATCAAAGGTTTTTTTTCCCCCTACCAAGAACAACACCAACAAAATTAAACAAAACAATTAAAAAAAACACTCCCTCCTCAGCTCACAATAATCCGTAAAGGAAGTACATCAACTGATATACAATATACACTCAGATATGTAAGTACAAAATGATAATTGGAGTACACAGGGAACATACCAACACATTTAGTTAAGCAACACTTCTAGTTTTGTAAAATAAGACATAAAGCAGCGGACCAGACTACATTGCACCACGGACCGGTTTAATGTAGGCATTATTTTCACGTACCGGTCTTTAGGGTGTGGCGGATAAATACAGCAAAAATAATATAACAGACCGGCATAAAAAGTTGTCCTCTTACCTTTGCAAAGAAGCTCTCCAAAGACGTTTGTATTTGATTCATTTTCGCTAGTTTGCAGGCTTATTTTTTGGCTAACGTATCTGAGGTTATGCGTGATATGTGATACGTTTTATGACGTGACCGAGAAAGGTGTCTTGACGTGTCAAGAGGCAATGGCAAAAGTTAAGTTGAAGAGAATCCGGTCGTTCCTTTCAAAATAAAAGTCTTCCAGACTCTAATAATCAATGCAATGGAAGTTATATTTTTATTTATTCTTTCAGTACATCCTCTTACTGTGTATTTAATTTTAAGTCAACTCTTCTTATTAGTGGTCTGTTGGTCAATCTAAAAAAAGAAGAAGTCATAATTAAGTAGAGATTAGTCTTCAACAAGGCAGATGTTTAGGGACCGTGTACATACAGTATCAAACAACTGCAAAGCGAGACATGCATATGGATAAAAACTGAGGAATCAGCACTAAACAACACAACATGTTTGTTGGGTTCACTTGTGACATTATACAAAGAGCCCGAGGATCTGTCGGCTTTACTTACATACAAAGCCAACCATTTACATCAGAGTCACTGCAAATGCCTCGGGGGCATCCCATTGGTTTGTGAATCGAAAGTATGTTTTTTATCGCCTACAGTTGTGAATAAATGAATGTAAACTGGTTCCACCTCCCAGGAGACCAGACAGGGAAGTCATTAAACGTGATGAAGCTTTGCTGGAAGGATATAGGAGTGAAGGAGAAAAGGAGGAGAAGGACATAGGGAGGGAGGGAGGATGCAGTCAGAGGAGACAAAACACTTTAGTTTAATTAAGACTAATGTGCTCTGGGTAAGGACTCATCATGTTTGTGGAGGAGTGGTGTGGAGGGTTCAGCACAGCGGGGGAACATTACTGCTGAGTTTCACAACAGATGAAGCGTTGCGGGATATAATAAAGAGTTGGGTCCTCGCAGTGTTGATCATGTTGTGCAGCATCCAGTGGGACGGGAAGGTCAAGCAACTGTATTGGAGGACAATTAAGAACACAAATGATTTTTAATGAGTGTATGTATAGTTAATATATTTCAGTGCATTAGATATTTGTTGGCATTTCCTCTTCCTGTCAGTGTGATGCTAATGACAGATCTGTCTGTAGAAATAACAAAGAAACATTATGAGTGTTTTCTTTTTCTCTCTGGAACAACCACACGTATTGTCTGCAGCTGTTAAACTCTGTGATTTACTTGGTCAGGGTGAAAGGGGGAGACTGCATTGTTATTAAACATGTGGCAATTGTTATAATGATATAATCGCTTTAAATTGTTATGGATGTGCTCGATATTTGGGCGCTGAGTGAAGCCAACAAAAACCAAAAGTCATAATCTCTGTAAAAATCATTTACAAAGAGATTTTCCAACGAGAAACTCCTCATAATGATCAACTGCTCTGGACACCAAACAACTCCAGGAAAATTGATTTTTATTTATTTATTTATTTATTTATTTATTTATAGCACTCTGCTTTGTCTTAATTGTAGGTTTATGACCAGATTCATTCGAACTCCTTGAATTCAGCCATGAATTTACAACACTTTGCTCACTGGAGACACCTCTTGTCCCCTCTATAGTTATATAAATATGGATGTAGGTAATGCAGATATCACCGTGAAATATGTAGGTCATAAATAAAATAACACAGAGTGCACCAAGAAAAATATGCGTTGGCCTTTCTTGTTTGTTTAAGATGGAAACGGCTCTAATCTCACAGGATTCTGTCTCAATGTTTTCTGCCTTATATAGAAATATGTTTTATGTTTTATATGTCTGTGAACTAAGCTGGAGAGGAGGAGCTGTCTGCTGTGAATTTACAGTTCTGATCTGGCTCATTTGAATCATATATATTATGTCATTTTTCCTTGTTGTGCAACCGAGAAGCTCCGAACTGTTTGTAATGGAAATGACTCAGCAACAAGTGGCAGGATTGATAGTTAGGAGACACTGATGGACACACTCAGGAAGTCTTCAGACCCAAACATAAACATTTGAAGTTGTTACTGATGCTGTCACCCTCGAATGCTAAAAGTGAAGAAGAAGAAGAAGAAACAGAAGAAGAAGAAGAAGAAAACAGTTTGTAGCTTTAATTTTAGATCAATTAAGAAATCTGTGGCACCAAAAAATTTTACATGAGATCTTTTGTAATATGGTGCTTGATATGAGATATTTACATGTGAAAAAACAATCAAACTAACAAAAATACAGTTATTTAATATTTTTTGTTGTGATACCTTTATACTTACACAAAGTATCCATTATTTAACAATCTTGTAAAATTACAGATTACAAATGTTTCATTGTAATCATCACTGATTGTATCCAATTTTAGCAATATATCAAAATTAAAATGTGAATATTATATTTTAAATTAATTGTGTATATATATTTATTTTATATAACAGATTGTCATTTTATTTATGATCTATGACATTTTTTAATACAATATTTTGTAATTAGGGTCCATTTATGAAAGTAAAAAAATGTACGTAGCCTATACCTTATATGTTATAAGGTCTTTATGTTATTTTACATGAGACTTATTTTTCTAACTTTATCATTTTAAGCTTTTATCATTTAAGTTTCTGATATTTAAATATCAGAAACTCACTGACACTGAAACAATATCTGTGAACCAACACTTTGTTTTGCACTTGTGACATCACTATCAGCTTCAGCATCATCAACACCAAAATAATAATAAAAAAAAAAAAAAAGTCTCAACAAGAAAACTACAGGTGTGTTGAAACTAGTTGTTATTTATGAGTTTCAGAGATCCACTCAGTTACAACATTTCCACACATGTGAAGTCCTCACTTGTTTTTCCTGTAATGTTCCTCTGACCAGCACTGTCTCCAGAGTGTTGAGGTTTCAGCACACAGACAAAAGAAAAACCAATGTTGGTTTACAAATGTGGCAAAGTTTAATTCCTGTATTTATCCATTTTCTTACCCACTTACTCTGTTTCATGGTCACAGGGGTCTGGACTCCATCCCAGCGTGCTCTCTGTGAGAAGTCAGGTTGTGGCATAATTTGATTTAAGCAGTGTGAGGTCTGGATTTTTACTGCAGTCTGTGTCTAAACAGACAGTCAAACCAGCATAACTACTTCCTCCCGACCTCTTCGGGGACAGATTTTACAGTAATTTACTGGTGAATATACGGCTGCTTTGAACAGGAGACACACACTGACACTGTCTTTAAATCTTCTAAATCGTTACTAATGGTTATCACTGTGTTTTACACGTGTTCGGAGACACGGACACACATTCTTGACTTCATTCAAATGTTGTCTTTGATCGAACGAGACAAGCGTGATCTAAAGGGGAAATACAAAGCAACCAATGCACAATTCGAGTTTGATCCTCAGCAGACTGTTTGATTTATGGGAATCAGTAACACACATCCACATGTGTATACACACACATGTACGCATCAGCTGCCAGGAGGCCGTCCAGGCGGGCTGCAGAGACCCAACAGCTGCTCTCACATATCACCTTTCACTTTAACACCAAGAGAGAAGCTCGCTGGGCCCGCTGATGTCCATGTAGATACAGTGAGAGAGGAAATGTCACGGTTCCCCACAGAATGGTAATGGAGCTCTTCAAACAAACACATGGAGAACCACAACAACACACAGGAATCCTTTAATAACACGGCATGGCGGTAATGTGTTGCTGAGATCAGACCATCAAAATAATTGGAGAACAGGATGACGAAACAAAAAGTAATTCCAGTGTAAAGTCATTTTGTTCTGGAAGAGAAGGACACAATGTAATCAGCTTCATTTCTCAGTTTTCAATAACATAACCTTTGTGACTACCTACAATCTGGCCTTTATTTAACACTGCATTTTATTTTGAAATCATTACCTCGATCTTTCTACGCACTTTCAATTTGACCCACATAAAATTACAACTAACGACCTGTCTGAATGGACTGATTAATGAGGTACTGTTGCAGACAAATAAATCACTGATATGTGCTTTCTTTTTTTAGGAGACAGTGAAGGTTCAGTCTTATTAATTTACCTTCATATTTTCAAACCTTTTTTTTAACGCATTAATACTGAACGTTTTGTCAGCGACAGGTCTGCACATGCCTTTTGGATTACCGTAATTATGTCAAAGTTTGCACAATCTGAAATATTCCAACGGTTCCTGAGAGCTGCGACGTTGCACTTTACACTGAATATGGTGTCATTAAGGTAATTTCACCAACGTCTCTCCCAGACATCGGCAAAGTAGGTGATTTACTATGTGTTGTAAGAGTGTAATAACAGTGACAATGATGCAAGAATAGCATTAAAACACATTTGAATTTTAGTTTGAGTGAACAAAAACACTGCAACTGCACCTGAATGTTAGATTTTGCAGGTTAAATTTGAAATAAGCATAAAAAGCGCAGGTGGAAATGTGCAGGATCAGGTGTTAAAGGGTTAAATTATTAGTGAGCTGCAGCTCTTCTGTCACTATTTGTATGTCCAACAGTTGAATAAAAAAAAACACTCACTGCTATTCAGATCTTCCAGTTTGCATCGGGTGCCCTGCCTTATTAAAATGTTTGTGTTTTGGAAGATAAATGACTGTGGATATTGTTCCCACTGAGTCAGCATTGATCTGTTTGCTGCCAGTAAAGATGGTGTAACCAGAGGTCAGAGATCCTGTTTTCACAGTGTATTGCTCATATCCTCGTTTCCACCCTTCACAAACTGTTAGTCACACCGCTGACCATCCAGTAGGCGACACATTGTCCACGGTGTCCATCTGTTTTTATTTATGCCACGGTATCACTGCCTTGCTACATCAGTACTGCAGCAGACACACCGTGCTGCACACAGCTGAGTGTTAAGCGAAGGGTGAATGTGCAGCAGCTCGCCGCCTGAGGCTATAGATTCTTAGCTTGTTACTTGAGATGGTAATTTTCGGTAAGTACACCAAAGAACTAAATACCTGCTTACAATCTAAACCAATTCTCCTTTTAGTGCGTGACACAGTTAGTGGTCAGACCACAAAAAGAAGTGAGCCACCCACCCAAACTTTCCCGTAGACAGAAATGTTGTTTTGACTGAAAGTGTATTTGCATGTGACCGAGGAATTATCCCTGGGACTGCACAAATCTGATTCCAGTAAAACAATACATGGTGCCACGAGGCCGGAGTAGTCATCCAAGTGCAGCAGTTTCATCATTAGTCATCCACTACCTTAAAACGCCAAAGATTTAGGAGGGCTGTAGATTGGATTTTATCAGGCAGTGTAATGTGTACAGTGTGTAGGCTGCACAATAATAGTTGGAGCACAAAATATTACTAATGCACCTTTTGAGATACACTGAGATTTTTCTATTCTTTTGTACTTGTGGCATTTCTGCTTTTTTCAGGATCAAAAATGTCTGACTGACTGACTGAGTGAATGAATGAATGAATGAATGAATGCCTTCAAGTACCATCTCTAATATTTTACTAGTCCTGAGGTGGATTATATTTAATCAGTATGAAAATTGTGTCAAAATAACTAACATTTTCCAACAAAAAATGATCAAGTGCTTTCCTAGTTTTCATTCCAGTGAAGTGTCCAACTTCCAGCCAGGTGCACAAAGTACCTCAGTCCAAAAACAATAATTGTGCGATTTCACAGCTGATGAGGTAAGCTCTGCATAAAAACAGAAAAACATTCAATGGATGATTTTATAAACCAGTTATATTTACAGATTAGATTTTCTCTAAATTGTGACTTTTTGTGAAGTGTGTGCCCAAAACTAACTACTCTCATGGTTCTGTGTATTTTTAGTTATTTACTGTGATTTTGTTATAGTTTCAGTGTTTGATTTCTTCCGTGTTGTGTCATTTCCTGTTTTATTTTTGCCTTTCCCTGTGTGTGTGGAAGTTTTACTTCCTGCTTTTGTCGTGTCTCACCTGCTCCTTGATTGTCCTCTCCACCTGTGTCTCATTGTGCCTCGTTACCCAGTGTATTTAACCTCATGTGTCTCGCTATCTTGTTGCTAGTTTGTTTTGTCACATGTTGGTGAAGTTACATTTGTTTGTTTGTTTGTTTGTCTGTCTGTTTGTCTGTCTGTTGTTGTCGTCGTCGTCGTCGTCGTCGTCGTCGTCAGTTTCTTTGTCACTTCGTCAAGCTTTAATTTGCTCAAATCAAGTTTAGTCAAGCTTTGTATTACTTTGTTACTTTGTTTTCATTTTGTCAATATTTTTTTCCCTCTAAGAGTGTTTGTGTTTGATCATTAAAGGATTTTTATTTGTACTCTGTCTTGGTGTCTGCATTTAGGTCCCTGCTCCATGCATGTTTTCTGACAAATAGTTCAATTACATCTGTTTTGATGTCATCAAGACAGGCATATATTCAAAGCTTAAAATCAACATGTGATCTGTACCATACAATACAATACAATATACTTTATTGTCCCCATAGGGAAATTTGTTTCAGACTCGTGCGCTGCACCCAACATGCATTCAGTACTGTACTACCTCTGGGTCTCCCACTGAACTCCAACCAGGACACCCACACTCACACACAGGGACATGAGACATTAGTGCAGCAATAACCTCATCACTCTTGCTGCATTAGAGCTGGATCCCTGCATTTAGCACTGCCTGGGTCTATGATTTCATTACAGATGCTTAATTCAATACTAACAACTCCAGTGACTTCAGGTCAATTACTCAATGACAGCGCTGCAGGCAACACCATCAATCACCTACAACTAACCTTCATCTCATCTCCCCCTTGTACACACCAAAGCTCAACCTGTCCCGCTCACTGTAACAACACACTCTGTTCCCCCCATCTGAGCGCAGCTTATCTGATACGTACCACTCACTCCGGCGTTAAAGCATCAGCGCCAGAGGGCACAGCTGTGAAAACAATCATTTCTCTTTTTTTCTTTTTTTTGATTTAAAATTATTGTGTGATGGCCTCTGCCTTCCCACAAAAGCAGGATCTAAATGAAATGCCTTCTTACACTGTGCGTGGAGGGCTGTGCAGAGAAAGCCATCAGATTGACAAGATAAGGCTTCTCGGCTGAGAGTCCAAGGTCAGACTATACCTGCCACACAGGCACAGAGATGTTCAGCTGGACTCACACACAGTGGAGGAAGACATAAAGTAAGAAGACTAAGAGACTGCAGCCACACCAGCAGCTCTGTGAAGGCTGTACTTGAACTAAATGTCAGTGTCTGTGACCCTGGGTTATTTCTTGTGTTTTTTCTTCCTCTCTTGTTTTTCCCTTTGTGCTTCTCTGTCTGTGTTTTCTGTGTGTGTGTGTGTGTGTGTGTGTGTGTGTGTGTGTGTGTGTGTTGTGGTGTTGCTCTCAAGCTCTTTGTCTGCCAATCTTCTCAGAAGCCTCCCAACAAGCCCATCAACCCACAGTAAAAGGACCTCGGCCTTCACTCGTACTCTGCCAGTTAGTTGCTTCAGCGTGGGAGGAACAAGCTAGTTAGGTTACAGCCTCCTAGTTCTAGCTCTGGTAGTCATAATAAATAATACACTTAATAATACACTTTATTTGTATAGCATGCAATAGAAAAGAAGAAGGGAAGAGTTAAAGTACAGTTTGAAATTAAAAAACAAAACAGCAATGAAACTGAATTTAAATTAAAATTCATAAAATAAGAATATTTTCTAAAAGAAATACAATAGGGAGAAATTACATTTCTGAGAAATTAATGTATTTTAGGACAGTGTGTTCCCAATTTTATTTCTGCTGTTGGTGGTAACCTCTAGTAAACCAGTAGTAGTTGATTGCAGTGTTCTCGAAGACATGTAGACCAGTGGTCCCCAACCACCGGCCTGGGGACCGGTACCGGTCCGTGGGGCAGTTGTTACTGGGCCGCACAGAAAGAATAAATAAATAAATATATAACTTCCGATGCATTGATTACTAAAGTGTGAAAGACATTTTATTTTGAAAGGAACGACCGGATTCTCTTCAACTTAACTTTTGCCATTGCCTCTTGACACGTCATTACGCTGGTCTCGGTTACGTGATAAAACGTATCACCTATCACGTCAGATACGTTAGCCAAAAAGAAGTCCGCAAACTAGCGAAAATGAATAAAATACAAACGTCTTTGGAGAGCTTCTTTGCAAAGGGTAAGAGGACAACTTTTTTATGCCGGTCGTGTTATTTTATTTTCGTTGTATTTATCTGCCACACCTTGAAGGCCGGTCCGTGAAAATAATGCCGACATTAGAGAATGATTGTCAGTGGTGCAAAAAAGGTTGCTGACCACTGATGTAGACCACTAGTGAGTTGTAGCTTGGTCCCAGTCCATTTAGGGCTTTGTACATAAGGAGGAGGACCTGAAAACCAACTCTATATGCAGTAAGATCATAGGTCACAGCTCCCCTGTGACCCAGTAGGATAAGTGGGTACAGAAGATGGATGGATGGATGCAACTAGGACTTCTTAATTTTTTGTTCACTACTTGGTCATCTGCTTCACTTGTTCACATCCTGACTAGCCGACCATGTATAACACTCACTTCCTTTTCTCAGCATCTGGATTCCTTCACATCTCCATCTTCATCCTCAACCAGCACCTTCAGCCATCCTCTGCTCACCTCTCCTCACCGGTCCAGTCTCCCCTTCTCTGCCACTATTCCCATCAGTTCTGCTAGTGACCAGCCTCTCCAGTCAACCACTATTACACTTACTAAAGAAATCAAAGAAGTGGACAGATTTTGTAAATAAAATGATCTCACCAGTATCAGATTTCCAATAGTTCTGAGGAGATCGTAAAAGATTCTTTGTCTGGGAACCATGGATGTCTGATAAAAGCTATGAATACCAATCTTCAAGTAGCAGAAGAGGAAAAGTCAGGTGATCACAGAAGTCAGAGGGAAAGATAAAGATGGAGGAAACCAGGTGATGAGGAAAGAAGACAGAATGGAGGAGACAATAAAAGCTGGAGGGACTGATACAATCTCCATCAGCCTTAATTGTAATTTCAATGGAATCTGGCTCCATTAGGATATTGATCACTATGTCAAATAAACCATTAAACACTAAAATCGCCCCTCACATAGTCTGATGAGTTCATATGGATATTTTATTGAGTTTTTGTGAGCGAGCATACTTACCCTGGGAGAATGATTGCGAGTGTGTAAAAATGATTTCAGTGTTTACCCACAAGTCTGTGTACTGCACAGTTTCCTTTCTTCTTCTTGGTAATATTTTTGTTTTATGGGCACTAAAAGATTAAAAGAAGGATTAAAAGAGTGATTTCCTCTCTGGCCTGTAGGGTGAGAGGCAGACTCAGTTCCCAGCTCCCAGCAGGACCGGCAGTTATAACTGAGGTAATGGCCTTGAACTTGAAGAGTGTGTGCAGCCTGAAACAGAGCCCTGCATGGTCACTTGCTCAGATTATGAGCCATTACTACGACTTAACTAGGAGAAGAGAGTGGAAACGAACTCACTTCAAAGGGATGAGTGTGAGCTGTAAACTCAACTACTCCCTGAATACTACTTAAAACATAAATGATTTCTTTTGTGTGGGTGATTTTGCATAACTGTTGATGCTCCACAAGTCTTGAGTTTTTCCCCGCTGATGTTAAAATAAGAAAGATGACGGTTTATGTTCAACGTCAAGGTCAGGACGGATGAGAGGAAGCAGTCGGAAAAAGCACAAAGAGCAGAAGAGGATGTGGAGTAAGAGGGATACGGGAAAAAAAGGAGCAAAAGACCTTGGATTTACATAAGTGACAACTGTGGATATAGCTTAGGATTTACAGACACACACATTAAAGACGCACACACCAACGAACAAAGATTCAAAGGACCGAATGTGAGCAACGAGGGGCACTTTCAAGGCCTCGCCACTGCAGACAGCTCATCTGTCGTCTGCAGAGATAAGAGGAGGATTCGGGCTGGATGGGTCCAGACTGTGTCTCTGTCGGCAGGCTGAGGATTCAAGATGGAAATCTTTGAAGAACAGTTCTGAATGAAACAAGAGGCGATATGTAAAAGTAAATATTCAGGGGCTCAGTTATTTTTCTTGAAGCGTGAAAATATAAATGGATGATACTAAAGGAAGGCCATTCATATATTTCGCTATATGTGTGCATTACATCATATATGAAAAATATTAGTTTGAGGTTGACATGTATAGTAATGTGATTTCTGATATGCAACAACAAAAGCAAGATCTAAGTATTAGAAATAATATTTAAATGTAACAGTACTACACATTTCATGGAGTACATTTATTTACAAGGCAACTCATTCACCCACCAATGGCTGCAGAGCTGCCATGCAGGGCGCTAGCCACCATTGGGAGCAACTGGGTTCAGTGTCTTGCCCAAGGACACTTTGACATATGGAGCCAGGGATCAAACCCACAACCTTACAATTCATAGGCAGCCCCCTCTCCCACCTGAGCCACAGCCACCCAGTTGTTCAAATTAATAGACAGAAGCCCCAAACTGCATTTTTATCTAATTTGAACATAAAAATAATATATGATCATTTGTAATTCAAATTTTGGCTTTAATTTTTCTCGTATTACTTTTACTGAATGCTTTTCATGTTTTTTCCATTTAAAATGTGTATATAGCGTTCAAAGAAACCATCTCTTCCTTTGAAGAAGGCTATACGACTACTCTACAGACTTTCACCATCTGGTATTTATTCCCCAACAGAGAAACATTTAACCTATTTTTTGTATTCATGTTCAATCTGCCTTTGTGTCTCCTTAAAACCCCAAGATAGAAAGACTACCATCACAGCGCTCAGATTTATTCCCATCGTTGTGAGACAATGCAGCTGCTGTTCTTCTATCCTGTCGGGGTTGGATATTTGTTGCAACACGAACCCAAAGAGCAAAAACACAGGTCATTTGTCAAAGTACGGTAATTGTGTTCACTCCAGAATCCAAAGGCTGCTCTTTTCCCACAAAGCTATTTTTGTTTGCAATTTTGGACGCGGACTGTCCCAGAAAGTCACGTTTCGACTGCATTCTGTGGGGATTTTAAACTTCTCCATGCTGCCAATTACAGGCATGGCTGTGCCCTGTGTCTATGGAGAACAGATGGACATTAAGTTTGAATGAGTGGTGGTGGAGTGTCGCTGCCCCGGCAAAAGAGATCTGGTCAGGGGAGATTGTCCCAAAATGTCTGAAACGATGAGGAGTTAGTATCACTTTAAAATCCGGAGGGTGGCTGAACGGACCATAAAATGGGTTTGGCCCGAAGACAGCAGCATACAATGCAAGTGCATAGTGATGACAGATGGTGTGTGAAAAAGCTGGGATGTCTGCAGTACCAGACCGGCAAAGAGCTGACTTCCCAGGGTGTGTCGATGTTGTATACACTATCTCCAAATCCTGGCAGAGAGGATGTTTATAGGTCGATATGAAATTTATACAATAATTTGCCAAGATTGTGTTGAGAGACAAAATTGACAGCTTTCCTGAGTTAAGTGGAAGTTTACCAAACAGCTCAGCGCCACCTACAACAAATTAGGACGTGTGTTTACATCAGTTACGCATTTTCCAGTTTGTCATATTATTTATAAGAAAGTAGAAGAGAGTGAACTAAACATTTCCGTTTGTCATCAGCATGTGGAGGCCCACGCCAGTAAACATTTAATGCGGATAAATGCTGCCATCTACTGGATGTATGTTGCTATTACAATGATATTTCCAGAATTTGGGAACCACACTGAAATTCAGACTTACTATCTTATTCTATCACTTTTTAATGTAAAGAAATTAAAGAATAGGAGTGTATTAGAATATTTGTTTCACATAACGTGAAAGAAAACACTCTTTGCTGATGTGGAGTTCGTGGGTGACAGAAATATGGATATTTTGGACAACTTTGCATTATTTTTTGGGTTTTTTTTTTTGGTTCTGCTCTCCCATTTCAGGGGTCACGTTTTACACAAAGTGGTCAAATATATGTCCAACATCCATGCAGGATTGCTTAAAAAGTGTTCAAAGTAAAGAGAGAAAAAAACACTCATTCCTTGTTTTTTGCTGATGGTTTTGTAGCTTTGAGCAAAGAGGATACACGTCACTAAAAAGACCGCTGTGGTGATCTTTACTGTACTTTTAAAGCTTACTGTTTCATCATTTTCTGCGAGAGCTTCATGTATCTGATCTAGTTGGCAGCCCACTTCACACACAGTGGGTTGATTTTGGCTGCGCGCTCCAGCATTTTGCCCGCGCGCCGCTGGAGCGCACACAAACTCAGTCTATAACAAAAGGGTTCTTCGATCCATTAACACGAGCGCGCCGCCGTCTCTC
>OOFC01048099.1:8266-42007 GCA_900323345.1 Pseudochromis fuscus
TAGTTTCCAAAAGCTGCAGCGTCCACAGAGGCAGGTCTCCTGCTGCACCAGCAGAGGGCGCAGCTCTGTAGGAAGACACGCTGCAGATGTGGAACCAGTGCACGAGAACACACACTGTACTGCTCCGTGACCCTTCGTTTGACACACACACACACACACACACACACACACACACACACACGCAAGCCAAAACGCCTGCTCTTCACTCATTTGTATGCAGCACAGACGCACATGTTTTGTATTTACATACACAAACATGCACATTGATGCATACAGTACCACTGGCACACATCTAGGTACGTAAGCACACACACACACTTCAAAGTGAGAGAGTGACAGTGGAGACGAGTGGGGAGGAGAGAGAGTGAATGACAGATGAAAACTAAAAAGACATCAGGGAAAATGAGTGGAGAGTTTCAGGCACATGTTCAATATTGTATTTTGAATAGAAACCACATACAGATGTGATGTTCCTGTAACCCGACCTCTCGCTCTCACTCATTCATTATCCTCCCTTTGTTGTCCTCTTTTGGCAACATTTCCTACTTTTAGTTTTTCGCTCTTTTTGTTTCACAACTCATCGACATGTCTCCTCCCTTCGTTTCTCATCCCTTAAACTCTCTTCCTTTTATTTCTACACCCTGAATCCAGCCTGTGAATCACTTATTAATTCATCATGTATTATTAATCACAGGAACGGTTTGAATAAATCAGTTGGTACGGAAGCCTGCCAGCTTGTTTTCTGTAGAAATCTACTTGCACGATTGTCATTGGACTTGTGTTTTTTTTTCCACCTCTATCAGCAAATACACATGAAGTCGGGCCCTTCCTTCATTTTGCCAATCTCCCCTTTTCAATTTCCACAGAAAGCACATACAGCAACCTTTCCATTAATCTACTGCCACTCAGATTGGCCTCACTAATGCTTTGCACTAAGCAACACCCCATCCACCCGTCAGCCATTACTGCAAAACGACCCTGTTTCCCTGTTAGACCTCCATCACACGGGGGTCACCGGTATCAAACAGCTGACCAATGACCTGGCACTCTAACCGCTGAGACAGTGGGACAGTGAGCAGGCGGGGTTTAACTTTGAGGAGCCTCTACTGATGGGATGGACTTGGTTCAGAAACCCAACCAGTGACATGTAGATCAGGAAAAACTGTCTGTCCATTAAAAAAGAAGTTACTTTAGTGTAATCAAATCAAGTCTCCTCTGGATTTAAAAGGCTCTTCAGGACACAAGGTAAGTGGAAAAGTCATGGGGTGAACTTTGATGGTGATGATGACGATACTGATGCTGATTACAGTGATTATGTTAATGTTGATGGCGATGTTGTGACAGTGGGTGGGGATGAAGGTACTGATACCTTAGCAGGGCAGGAAAGTTCTGGTTTTAGTTGTTTTTAATTTCTGTTGCCTTCCCAGCACAGTGGAGGTGAATGTAAATCTGTTTGAGCCATGCATCGAAAAATTACAGCAGCAAGAGAAGATCGTGTCTGAGATACTTATACACAGATGTATTTAAGTACTTTCTGTCAGAAGTATTTAAGTACTTCCTGTCAATTTTTCTTGTTAGTTCCCCAAGTATTAATCAACATTTCTACCAATAGTTACATCCTCCATTGAATCGATGTAGCTCATATTGATAGTTTTCAAGCACTTGACTGGAACAGTAAGATACTCTTTACAAACTTGGACACATACTGTGTACGGGATGTAACAAGATCAAGGTGTTTTAGGATCAAATACAGATGATCAAAACTAAAGCTTCGTCAACACCAAACACGAAGTAAGTTTCTCACATGAATACATAATAAGTGAAGCGACTAGACATGAATAGATGCAAATTTGGGAGCTTTGAATAAGTTTTGACTCGAGCAAAAAAAAAAGGGCAGTATCATTAAAACCAATCAGCGTTGAGATTCACCAAGGAGCAGGACTGGGAGACATGTTTATCTTCACTGTCTGTTGCTGTCCAGAGCTTCATTCATTGTTGATGGTGGAAATGGTGGGGGTTCCTGTATCCGGAAGGAGTACTCCTATTGGCTGTTGAGGATGAATATTGTGGCGAAGTCTCTTTACTGTGAATGCAGTTTGATGTGATCACTAGGCAGAGTTTCCACTCTGTTCAAAAACACTAACTGGGTATTGTCAGTAATGACTATATAAGCTAATGGAGTATAAAACCATGAATCTCCAAATGTACACAGGCCTCTTTCACAGCTGTGGCAGTTATCATTGTGACTGTCGCTGGCTCTGCGACTCAATAGAAGAATGTAATCTATTATTCCAGCACCGTGGCTTTAGAAATGGTCTCGGAGCAGTAATACAGCCGCTGGTGTTTTTGACAGTGACATCCTCACACACACACACACACACACACACATACTTTCACACCCGTAAACAGCAGGCTAGGTGGCATTTAGTCTGTCCCTGTTGGGCAGAGTCTTCAGTCACAACATGAGCTCCGTGCTTCAGGGTGACACCAGCCCTGGCTGCAGAAATGGGCAATGGCGGCGATGAAAGGAAACAAAGCGTGCACACACGCAGGTAAATACATTCAGCAGAGGTCGCATGCACACACTTTTCCACAGAACGAAAAGTGAACTGTGATTTAGACAGTGCCAGATAGAGAGAAACAGAAACAGGTAGTTTAAAAGAAGCTTTGACCTTTCGGTGAGATTGAAGTTGAAGCCACAGGGTGAATCATTGGGCCACCACACCACTGTCTGAGTCACGCAGCGTGGCAAAAGCTCACACAACCTTTCTTCCCTGTGCTCGTCATCTCTTTCACATCTCTTTTCATGTGTTTCTCCCTGCGTAACTTTCCCCATGTCTGCGTAGGTCTCTGTCCCCCTTTCTCAGTGTGTTACTGCTCCTGGTTCAGTGTATGTTGGTGAAGGCTTCGCAGTGATTTATTCAGCCTGGTTGTGTTTTCTCCGCTGCTCAGCCTCCTCCTACTTCCTCTTGTTAGTTTCATCGCCTGTCCACTTTTCTTTTACCACCTCTGTCTGACAAAATGGAAAATGAAGAGGTAGATGTTGATATATAATATGCATGGTTGTTTGTTTTGTTTCTCCTAATGCTGCTATTCCTCGGTTTAATTTGATCTGCAACATCAAACATATTAAAATATACTTTATAATGCTTTGGATGGATTCTTAACATTAGTGATATATTATAAAGATATGATTCCTCTAGATTAGAGTGACACACAGTACTCTTTAGACACCTATTTCTATTCACAGGTGTTCGTCTGCCACTTACTGATTAGGCTTAATGGCCTCGTTTGGATTTTGGTCTGTGGTTGGGTGAGAGCTTTTTGTTTTGTGGCGGCCAACACCAACAATTTGTCAACCACCAAACAAACTGCTGCACAACACACTGGTCTGTGCCGCAGCATGTTGCACTTTCCGGGTAATGGATCACTATTTGGATCACTATTATGTTATCTGATTCATCTAAAAACAAGCTTCACTTTTACTTTACCATTTCCAGTACTAAATGATATATTTCACTGAAGTGAATAATAAATTGAATACAAATTGAAGTATTGAGGTAAACAGTTCTCAGGAAAGAGCAGATCACTTTTATCTGTGAGATAAGGTACAGTGACACTTGCCTGAAGTAGTGTCCCTTTTTTTATCCTGCTGCTCTGCTCTGCAATGACACCATGTTCGTTCATGCCACTCCCAGACTAACTCTGGGTGAGCATATCTGCTCTGTTCATGGGTGCATGCATGTGTTCACCCAGAGATACAGATAAGATGGTTAGAGGGATAAATCATTAATAATAACTTTTGTTGAGCAGCAATATATAATATATATTAACCCATTAACACCTGAACCTCTAAATTTCCACCAGGATTTTATGCTTATTTTGATTTCAAATTCAAATTTAACCTGCAAAATCTAACATTCATGTGTAGTTGCAGTGTTTTTTTTTTCACTAAAACTCTAACATCAAAATCTATTTTTGTGTTTTTCGGCTGTTCTTGGTTCATCATCACTGTTATTAGTAAATCAGCTGTTTTCCCGGCTTCTGGGAGAGGCACTGGTGAAATTACCGTAATGCCACCATATTCACGGTAAAGTGCAACATCTCAGCTCTCAGGAACTATTGGAATTTTTCCGATTGCGCAAACAGTGACATAATTACGGTAATCCAAAGACGCACGTGCAGACTCGTCGCCGACAACACACTCAGAATTAAAGGTGTAAGTATGAGGCGTAACAAATTTATAGCATTTTGACTATTTGGTATAATATGAAAAACATTCAGACTGTACATTTTGTAACATTTGTAACAATCACATTGCTTTCAAGCATCTAAATCCAGTGTGTACGACATGAATAGCAAAAGTATTTAACTTCTGCTCAGTGTTATTGTGAATCAATAACACTGCGTTGCTCATCGTCATCATAAAAAATGATTTCACCTTCATTTTAGACAGAAATTAGTCATTTCTGTACGGAGGGGCCACCAGAGGTTAAACAGGATGTAGTTTCTCCTGTGGAGTTGTGGTGGACCTGTGGAAATGCTGGTAAATGACATGAAGTCCCGTCTTGATCGATCCGCTCCGTCAGCTCAGCACAACGTCGCCGTGCAGACTCTCTATGCACAGTCAATAGATGCATCACATAGATTCAGCCGGTGGTAAATTAACACTCTCCAAGGTGTGTTGACAGGAATAAATCACACTTGAAAAATATCTGTTGACACACAGACACATAAACGACATGTGTAAACGGCACCTGTGACACATTCGTTCAACATTAAATTTGGGAGGCGTGTGATCAAGCCAAGGTGTCAGCGCCACAGTTTTCTCCCTTGATACATTTGCATATGTTACATGTACACAGTAATGTGAGAACGTATACCAGCTCGTGTGTAGGAGCATTAAGTAGACTTGCTCAGTTTATGAGGAGGTCTAACCTTCATCCTTTCATCTGCTGGTCTGATCTTCTTGTCATTTGCTGTGATTAAAAAAAATGTCAACCATAGCAATTTCCTCATGGCATATGAGGAGTGATGGCACATTTGCTCAGAGGTTACCAACTTTACCTCAGAGAAATATAACTAGATCTGAACCCAGCTGGAGGTTTTCTGTTCTGTACACCTTTCCCTGCCAGTTCAAATGAATTGGACACTTTTCCACAGATGAATTAGACCTGAAAGAGAAAAGAGAGGAGGACTAATGGTGTAAGGTGTTAAAAAAAAAATAGCCTTAAGGCGAGTGGGTACATTTCTATCTGCTTGGAAAAAATAATTATTTGCCTCTAAACTCTAAAAAGGAGTTGTGTAAAGGTGATGTCCTTACAACCCACAGGAAGGACACTCTCCTGCCAGTTCACAAAGACAATACTTGGACTCTGAAATACTCAGTATACCTCTGTGAATACTTTAAGGTTTATTCAGGAAAAGTTCTTTCACTTCCTCCAAATCAAAACATCCATGAAGGCTGTTCTTCTTTTTAAGTCTAATTGTAAAGGATTAAGTGCCTGGACATCAATAAATGTAAAAACTATTCACCAGTACATTTAATTTTTGTTAACAGTTCCTGCAGATTTGTTTCATAGTCATCGGTCTTTTACAGACAGAGAAGATGAGTCTTCATTTATTTCTGTATCTGAGCATCATGTGGTTTCTTTCATTTATTCTTTGTACAGTTCTGTCTAGATTTCTTTTAAAGTTTGTATTTAACAGGGTTCAGGCACAGAGCACAGGACAGAGGACATCACTGAAGAAGAAACAAGTTGTCTGACATAATTAAAGTAGAAATACATTATAGTCTGTAAATGCAGAACTAGTGTCTGTGTTAAACTGTTGGAGACTAAAAGTTCAATTCATTCTCTTACTAAAGTTGACTGAAAAAAAAAACCAGTGGATCACCTCATGTCCTGGACTTAGCCCTTCTATATTTTTATGTATTTTAAGATCTGTGTCCAGGTTAAAGCAGCATCTACAGCTGAATAACTAGACTGAATATCCACATTGTGATTCACATTGTGAGCTGTCAGATATCTGGGGCAGTCAGTACCAAAGGCTATATACTTAAAAGTAAAAATGTTCCACTTAAGTGATATATGGTGCTACTAAACAGTAGCTCAGTGAGTTTAATATGGAGCTAACATTGTCAGGGTGAGGGGTCTAGTTCCCACTGGGCCCATCTGCCAAAAAATGTAAGCACTCATACAGCTGGACAGCACTCTGGATAAAACCCTCCACCAAATTGCATAGAGTAAAGTAATAGTACTGTATGTGGAGTATGTTGTTGAAACTCATGGTAATCCTGATTTAATCTGAATGAATAATAAATCCCTTGTCTGTCCAGGACATGTGCGTATGCATGCATCAAAGATTATATATATTTGACCTGTACAGTACAGCAGCACTGGAAACAAGGTTTGTGTTATGTAGGGAAATTAGTGTAACTGCTCATTGTTTGGCTTTTGAAAATATTAACTTGGTATATGTAACAGGCTGCCTCTGTAGTGACTGTGTCCTACTGCCACCTACAATGAAATATTCAAGAGCTATTAAACAAACACTATGGAGCAGAGGGTGGCACGGTGTTGCAGTGGTTAACACTTGCACCTCACGGCAAGAAGGTTCGGGGTTCGAATCTCTGCTCGGCCATGCATACATGGGTTTTCTCCGGGTCCATGCTTGTTAACTGAGTACTCTAAATTGACCATAGGTGTGAGTGGGAGTGTGAATGGTTGTTTGTCTATATGTTAGCCGTATGATAGGCTGGCAACCTGTGGGTGTACCCTGATGACAGCTGGGATAGGCTCCGACAGACCCCTGCGACCCAAGTGTGGACAAAGCAGGTGTAGAAGATGACTGACTGACTGACTATAGAGCACAAAAATAAACATCCAATGCATCGCTACGGCGTTAGACCAATGGATAGATGGATAGATTGGCTCCATCCGAGGTGTGCTGGCACTGATAGTATCCAAACAGCTTCCAGCATCTCCCAACAGGACACTGGTGAGGTTTGACCACGAGGTGCAGAGTCACAACACACTCACACACACATTTTTATAGTTTGGTATTAACCACATGATACAATAGCACAGTGGTTTATGTGCATGTAGGCCTATAAAGGTGTTTTACTGTACCCCTTCCTCAGCAGCAGCTCAGTAAACTGAATGTCACTGAGGTTGTCTAAATCCAGTTTTCTTACGTCGCCTCAGTTATACCGTTTAAAAAGAAATCCACGCTTTAAGTGCCCATGAACCTAAAGCGACCCAAGATAGTAATTGTTAAAAAGATGAATAAAATATTAGCACTGATGCAGGACGAGCTGTTTTTATATAGTGGTAAATGGAAGTGCAGAGTAACGGTCCGGCCTGTTGGTCATGTTCTGCTCTCTCTGTGCATTCAACAGATTCTCATTAACACTCCCTCACCTCAAGTCAAAATATGTAAATGAAATAATTTCTCATGATAAGAAGTAAAAAAAAAAAAAATAATCCACCTTCACCATATGGAGTTTCCTTCATCACTGAGCTCTCATTTGATCTTTGTAACCTCCACTGCAATCACATTATCATCGTATCATTGTCAGACCCACTTCAGGACTAATATGATATAGTAGGTTACATAACCAGGTGCATATATTCACACAGTGTCTTTCATATCAATGATTAGATGCTGAACCTCTGCATGTGTGTGTGTGAGTGTGTGCAGGTCTTGGTGTGTGAGTGAGGGAGAAAGCCTGTCTGTGTATTTCTGGGGGGAAAAATGAATTTGTACAGTATGTGTGTACCAGTGTATGTGCTTGGCAGTGTGTATGCTAAGCAGCAGCAGCAGGAGGACTATTGTCATAGGAAAATGATACACCTCTCTTTCTATCAAATCTAATTTAGCCCCACAGAGCATCGTTCCTCTTTCTTTCTTTTTTTTTTGCCATAGATATATGAAGGCAGAGAGATATGAAAAGGTAACGAAGCTATTGTCCTGTGCCTCATGAATACATATATTTGATTAAGTTCATCTCTCTGATATTTCAAGTTTGAGTAAAAAGCAAAGGAGGGAGATTTAATCCACTACAACATTCAGCTTCAAGGTTTTCCTCCTGTCTGCTTTATCAGGAAGCTAATTATTAGTTTTTTGTAGAATCTGTTTATTTTGCCTCGTGTGTCAGCGGTGTCCACTGCACTGTACACTGGCAAACAAAGCACTACCATCAAATATATATATATATTGATAATGGTCCGTATCCTGTTATCAGGTTATGCACAGAAGATACAGGTGATCATCCCCAGCGACATCTGTGAAGCAATGAACTCAAGAAACATTGAAGCCTGTTATGGAAATAAATGACACCTGATGCGAGGTAGATAAAACACATTAAAAAATCTTTAACATAACATCATTTGAAGATGGTTGGCAGCACATGTGATTTATAATGAGAGGACTAAAACACAGTCAGTCCAATGACCTCACATATGTCTCTTCATCAGCTATTTGAGATTCCTGTCTCTGTCCTCTTTGCATACAAAACATGTCAGTGTGTGTGTGTGTGGATAAAATGCTGATAATGTTTCTTGCTAACAGGAGCATACCATACATTTTATAAAACAGAGACTCTGCAGGACTGAAGCAAAGCTTCAACACGACGGGGATCGCAGAGGTTTTGCCACAGCACCAATGTCAACAAGTTTGTGTGACAACACCTCCTTTTCTTATCAGTCATCTAAGCAAAGCACTTAACCCCCAAATGCTCCAGGGAACCATCTCCGTGGTAATGTGGGTTCACTGACCATGTGTGTCAGGGCACGGCTGAAAAATAGTGTGAAAGACTGCAGAGTGAAATTAAGCCAAAAAACAGGCTTTTATTCGACCTGAAATAACCTCAGAAAAACGAGCAGCGCATCGCATCATACCTCCTACAAAAAGGAAAGAAAGCAGACAATCCGAGCATTGTCTCACATTAGGCCTAATTAATTAGCACTTTGCTATGGTATAAATCGCTAATGGGGGCTCGCTGACCTTGGAGTTGTTTTCAGTTCTCAGAAGGCAAAGACAGCCCTCTCCTGGGTGTGTTTATATTAAAATATGTTCTGCATTATGATTAGCATTGTTGTGTGTGTGTGTGTGTGTGTGTGTTGGCAGATTGATTAGAAGTCTGAGGTTAGAGAACACACACTTCATGTAATTACAGTAGAGAAATGAGCTGTTGTACAATATATTTTATATTTGCAATATTTTCTACATATTTTCTGAATTGACCTCACAGCAAATGTTCGTGTGTGTGTGTGTGTAATGCTTCATAAAAAATGATCTTTATCCAGGTAGTGACACTATTGGAGTTGGAGTGGAATTATTTCTGTATAACATCACAAAATCAGAGTAAATATATATATTTTTTTACAATAATCACAGCTGTTTTGTTTAAGTTTAAATTTCTAATGTAAATGTGTGGGTAATATATTGTTAAAGATTCAAATTTCAGGCCTGATCCAGTCCTTCTTGGTAATTGTGAGCAGGTGTGGAGGCTCCAAAAGTAGAAACCGGTGAAAATGGAAAAAAAAATGACCTGAAAACTTCCATTAATTTGTCGAATGAATATAATTAAAGAGGCAGTTCAACAAACACTAATTTGAGAATTTTGTCAAGCACAGATGAATCCTTTACTTCACACAAATGAATAACAGTGCCAGAGGCCGTCTGTGCAGCGCAGGTAGAGGAGTGTGTTCTTTGTGAGGATTGTGGTTTCTATTTGTCGTGCTCATCAGCGCCCAGTTACCGTTGTAAAGACAGACTGTGATGTGTAAGATCTGTTACTAATGGATCTTTATGCTTCAGACAGCCACCGCGGCCTAATTATTTTCTCTCGCTGCCAGACATTGTGTGTGAGCATACAGCTGGAGACGGTGTGATTGAGTCTTTAGCAGAAACTTTGCCTTCGAGCAAAAAAAAAACCAAACATATTTTACAGTGTGACATGTGCTTTATCTGACAAGTGTCACCTTGAAGAACCAACATACAGGAAGCCACAACTGCACATAATGACTCCTCTCTGCCGGCGAGTATGTAGATCAAGCAGTACAGAGAAAAGCACTTAAATGTATCCCACAATTCCTCTGATCAGCAAAGAGAATATGTTTTAATAAATCTCTCTAAAAGCCTCAAGTGGCTAATCCTCTGTGAGAGGTATTGCCTTCTCCTTGTGTCACACTTGGAAATCCAGCTCATGTTACAGACAGCAATATCTACGTAAAGCTAAAGTTATGGTACTTCATGTTCCTCTGGAGTGCAGTGTTCAGCTGAATGCTTGTGATGTAAAATATTCAACAGGGAAGATGTGTCTGAAAGAGGAAGGTTTCACTTAATTATTCCCAACCTCAGTCTGTAGAAACATACAGATGGAGCCCATGTGAAGTCAGCATCTTGCATCGACTGTATCTTCGAGTAGCAATGCAGCCTTTTAGTTTTCCCAAAGTCAGCTTAAGTTATATCTACTTTTCAAATTCTTCAGGAAATTATGCATTAAAAAGAAAAAATACATTAATTTGTTTGATAGGACTTATATAATTACAGCTTGGTTAAAGGCACTAATTCTTACAGCTTAAATGTGGTTAACATAAAAGCTGCTACTCACATAAAGCTATGCTTACAAATGAGACTGATTTGCATAATGGGGCCGGTATAGGTCAAACCTTTAAAGATACGCTGTTGATTTTCAATCTCATTTCCATGGAGGTTATACTCATCTGAAATGGGCTTTATTTTTTTTTTTGTAATGTCTCCTAACCACTACATGTTTTATTTCAGTCCATTAAGCACTTAACTCACCTATAACTGTGGATTTGTGCATCGCCTTCTGTAGAGTTGGTTAATATTAGTTAGTGGTTTAAACTACATTTCTGCTGTTTGTCAGTGAACTGTTCTCAGATGTATTTAGTCTTATGAAGAAGGAAAAGGTCTTTCAGGTGGAGTGTTTTACATTGAGATGCCTCCAGAGACACACACTGACCCCCGTGATCTGACAGCATCAGTCACTCCATCCCTTAAAAATCACACTGTCACGGTGCTGTTGCTCTGGATCTATTATTTTGTTCATTATGGAAGAAGAACGACCTTCCTCCTTCTCATGCTTTACCCCCTCGAACGTAAGGGGTCATTTGGTTTCCCTGAAGGACCATTCAGCTGGGACAATTATATAGCTGTAAGTCACACAGGGCTTCAGGAGGGGATCAGCAGGATGGTGGTCCCTGGGGAGCAGCCACTACACATCGGATTTAAACTTTTAGAGAGCTGGGGATGGGACTGTTTGTGTATGTAACCATGTTAAAAGTGTCATGGCTATAATGTAAACTATCTTGTAGTTTTAAAGGCTGCTGTAGGATGCTTTCATTGTAACTACAGTTGATTTTGTATCACTCTTGTCTGTATTGAGCTGTATTGATTCACCTCTGACAGGCTGGGTGTGAGCGGCTTGAAAAACAGCCTGTGACAGTCATGTAGACACTGCTGTAATTAGTTTGGTGCCATTTTGCCAATAAACAACATGCTGTAAAGTGTTAACAGGAAGATCAGCTCCTATTCAGCATATTAAGGTAAACAGTTCACATTAGCAGTGTTTGGACTGCATGTGGAAAACTGCTTTGAATAGATTCATATTTCTGTTTGAACAAGGGTTTTGTTATCAGGGGACACACCTCTTAAGCTTTATGATTTGATATTTTTAATGAACAACATATTTTTATCTGATGACAGCTGAGTGTCTTAAAATGTCTAAAATCCAATCATTTCAATTTAAGGCCTTAAAAAGTCTAAAATTCACCTAAAATCTCACAAAATGTCTTAAATATAGTTTTGAAAGGTCTTAAAAATGCATCGTTACTTTGATTTAAAACAGATGCATAAACTTCAGCATTGCTTTTAAATGTTTTGCTTTTTTAGGACGCTGTAACATAACTACAAAACTGAACTAAAGTACCTGTGCAGCCCGGTCACAATTCATTGAGCACAACCAGCTGGTGCGCTGTGCACGCGCCACGGTCAATTCATACTTTCCACAAAGTTGGCGATCACCTCTAGCGGACTACTGACGTGCTCTGCGGTTGCAGACGTGCTCCAAGTGCCCCGAAATTTACTACCGCCGATACAGCAGGGGGTGGAATAGAGCTATTAGGTTGGTTTGTGAGCCGGTACAGGGTCTCCTCCTGTCCCAGTGTCTCAGTGATCTCCTTCCAGAAATTTGAAACCATTTGTGTGTCTTTGTTTTCCCTCAAAGACGTGTCGTAAAGGTTTTGGTACCGGCGAACCTCCACGCAAAGTCTCTCCTTGAAGGTGTCCATGTTGATATGCTGGCGCAAGTGCAGTGCAGTTGCTTGTATTGACTTTCACACATGTGCAGTTGCTCACGCCCTCCGTGCCCAGGTGACGTGGTCTAATTGTTTGAGCTGCGCCTGTCCGCTCGAGTGCTTGCTGACATGTTCGATGACGTGATTTATAGCCTACGGTGTACGGTTACAGCAGAGAAAATGTAATCCTTTTCCAGAAAACGTTTAGCTGGGGACAGAAAGTGACGTGTCAATCAAATTTCTGTGTTCCAGCTAATTCAGAAAGCCGACAAGTGGAGTTTACGTAAAATACCGTAATTTCGGTAATATATACAAAACGCTCCACTTGTCAGCTTTCAGATTCAGCTGGACTCACGTCGCTGGGGCAAATGGCTGAGGAATTACGGTAAATTGATTTATGCTAGTCACTCTGTATGTACGGCGATGTGCTCGGTTTTAAAGGGTTTTAAGAAAAGCCCATAGCAAAGCCGAATTACTTGTATAAGATGTGCAAGTTCAACGGTTTGTGACTCCAGAATGAACATTTTAATGCACAGTTGAAGCTGGTGGATGTAAACATGAAGCACACTGCACCTTCTTCAAGTCTTAAAGTCTTAAATTTGATTTGTTGAAACCTGCAGAAACCCTGTTTCATTAGTAACAGAGTTCTCAATCACACAGTTAATTGCCACATCTCTCCTGCAGTTTCACATTCCTCAAATAAAATACGACTGTAAGACGACACTGTGTAGCTGTATCAGTGAAGCAAGGATCGACAAAGAGAAACGATTTCTAATGTGTTTCTCCCCCATGGCAGGCATGTAAATGTGAATACTACCAGCATTTTATCACAACATTTACTAGGTCATTTTAACACAGCCTGATCAGAGGTCCCCCAATTAGTGCGACTTGAGAAGTTTCATAGTTTGCTTGCAAATCAGCTGTATTTGTCTAGACAGATGGATGAGCAGATGGAGGTGATGAGCACAAACCACAATCAGCCTGCCATTACTTCCCAACCATATGGTTAATATGACATGTTACAATTACACTGTCACAATGGAGCCTCATTCATCCAAATTTTAGGCCCCATCTAGTTGTGTCAGATTGCTTTGACGCGGCACAATCTAACTGATCCAAATTTAAGATATGACTTAGATTGTTCTCACGGCCTTTTTAAATAGCACTTTGTTTAAAGATAATAACATAATATATCATTGTAATAACAGTCGGTCAAATCTTTCAAAATAATGAGTTTTAGTAAACAAACATGATCATAAAGGCATGTCTCACAAACTCTGACCCAGCATCCTTTACCTCAGTAATAATAATATAATATCATAAGATAATATTTCATCTGTATTAGACAATGGCCTCATAAGGTTCACACTCTCTATAAAGTGAATTTTTTAGAGCAGGGGTCTCGAACCTTTTTTGCACCATGGACCGGTTTGATGTCGGCATTATTTTCACGGACCAGCCTTCAAGCTGTGGCAGATAAATACAGCGAAAATAATATAACACGACTGGCATGAAAAAAAATGTTTCCCCTTCCGAAGAAGCTCTCCAAAGACATTGTGTACATTGTGGAGAGTTTGTGGACTTATTTGTTTGGCTAACGTGTCTGATCACATGACCGAGACAAGCGTATTGATATGTGAAGACACACAGACAAAAGTTAAGTCGGAGAGAATCCAGTGGTTTTTCAAAATAAAACATCTTTCAGACTATAATTATCAATACAACAGAATTTATATAAATCATTGATTCTTTCTGTGCGGCCCGGTAACAAATGTCTCACGGACTGGTACCGGGCCCCAGCCCGGTGGTTAGGGACCACTGTTTTAGAGGGATCTTGTGTGCCTGAGGATGTGGATCAACATTTTTTTCAGAGATATACCTGGAGATCCATGTCACACGTACCTGTCCACATCATAAAGATATCAACAAGAGACCAGACCTTCTTATTTAGAGCAGCAGCTACATGGTATATTTGTGAGTCTAGTACATAGGCGACTCTCACTGTGTCTGTGTGTGTGTGTGTGTGTGTGTGTGTCCCTGTGTGGATGTGTAAACTCTTCAGGTTTTGATAGAATGGGTGTAAGTCACAGTGTGTGTGCTGCTGCAACATGCTTTCTAAACCCAGGTTCCCGGTGGTTGGATGTTCACTGAGGTACTGCAGCACAGTGGAGTCCTGCGAGAGATTTGTAGACTTTGTTAAACGTTGTGTGTAGATAAAGACAAAGACGGGGGGGGGGCAGTGTGGATGAAATGATAACGAAAAAGAAGAGGGAGGCAATGCAGAGGAGGACGAAGGAGGAGAGAGGGAAGCACATCGATATTGAAATGTGGAGCACAGCTGTGCAGTGGTTACAAAAAAATTAAAATAAAGCAAAATTGTAATGTGACTGAAAAATCGTGCGAACCATTGTGATGTTGCAAGCATCACTCCGTAGCGTTCGACATTATAAATGGCCAGGAGGAATGTGGGTTTTTTTATGGCAGTTTGCCAGTGTCTCATACATAGTCAAGTAAGGTGAGGCTTTTATATCATTTCACTGGGTGGAGACAAGATAAGAAAACTGTGTTTTGCTGATCAAAAAGGCCGACTGTCAGACAATGATAGAGAGATGGGGAGAGGTAGATCGACATAAAAGGATATATCACGGTGGGAAATATCCTGACGGACAGAAATAGACATGTGTAAATGTATTAAATCCACTGGGTTAGACCAAGAACAAAATACAGAAATCCTCAGAATACTGACATTTTTGTTTCGTGATGTTTTTGAAATATATATATTTTAAAATCTATTTTATGCAGATATATTTTATTTGACACATAAATCATCTGGTCTGACTGAAATCATCCTGAAGCATGTAGCTCAGGACACAGTGACTGACTGCACACACACAAAGGGTGAAGTAGGGTTTAGTTATAAGCTGTCCTGTAGACCACGAGGAGATAAGACCACTCCACTGGTCCCCCATCGTTTGGCCAGCTTTATCTAAAATGTGTTGTTTTTTTTCCCCCATTGTTTATTTATTGAGTCTCTCTTCTTTATGAAGGTTATACAATGCAGTGCAGGCTTGAAATTATCTTGACCTTACACAGGCTCTTGTAGCACACACTGATATGTTTTCTCTGGGAAAATAACCATTACACCTGAATGTGGCATAAATCAAGAGGTTCATGGTCGGTTTTCTGCGGCGCTGCTGACAACATCTGAGGAAAGACAGGCAATCACGCAAGGAAGGAAGTGGAAGATGAAGACGTGCACAAGGGGGAGTGTTACACTAAGTATATGTAATGTAGAGTGATATGGCAACAGGACATGTTGATGCAGTTGAGGATTTTTTTTTTATATTTGTTAAAAATGAAAATGTGTTTGCATCAGTGGTTAAAAATACTGTCACTTACAATAAGACATTTGGGTTGTGAGTATAGGCCTGATATACACCAAGAGCACAGCTTTATTACAACTAGGGTTTGGTACCGAAATTTGGTTCCAAGTAGGAACCAAATTAAATTTAGTGAGTACCAGGTACCCATAAAAAAAATTATAATTTCGGTTCCGCTTATAGATGCGCTCATTTTACACAACAGCTGCAAACGAACTTTAGATATCTGCCAGGACCTGTCAGGTATCTAACGCATCACGTGCAACAGGAAGTGGACCGGGGAAAGCTGTCAAAAGTGTGGCTTCATTTTAGTAGAGAGAGCGGCGAACGTGGATATAAATACTGTATACGGCTCTTGTTATTACTCAAGGTTATTTCTCTTTTCTTTGACATTGTCCAATTGATTATTCCTCAAAGGAATTAAGGATTTTGCTGGAGTCCATCTGTACATCCACTTTAAATGTGGTAAAAGGCCATTGCGCCATGACACTGCAGTAATTAAAATATCCAGCTGTCTTTTCAATATCCTCCGGTCAATATAGCTGATCAGATTTCAGCCGGTCCCTTTTCACTCAGCTGTCATCAATTTGCTCATATTCATGGCCCCTCCAGGCAAATTATTGACAACGTGATGAAGGGGATGATGGTGAAATCAGCTCTAATGCCAGGGCGCGGGGCTGCGAGGAGGGTTGAGTCTTGTCATACATTATGTTTGTTTAAAGCAGCAGTGGGTCCATTTCTGCTCCGGTTTGTAGTTCATTGTCGGGATATTAGCGATAAATCCTCCACACATGGCTAACTCTCCTGCTGGTAGCTATTTTTAGTGAGAGGATCTTCGGTCTGATACCTGAACCCACTATGAGATGGAAATGTGGGGCTATAAACCAAACAACTGACAGTGAATCTTTCATTTCATTTCCTTTAATATTTTTTACCGCCCTCACAGGTAGGATGGCTGTTCAAATTAGCTGCCCCACCCCCAACCCCCCCTAGCCAAAGACCCCGCTGGGCGGCATCTGTATTCATCAACGCCATAAGGCCAGACCAATTCTAATATTATTTTATGGCGATGGCATTTTTCATCCAGCCAGTCTCCAATAACTTCCAACTTAGATTTTATGGCTTTGCTCTTCTTCTCTTTTCCCCCGTTTCAGCCTGTCCTTGCATACCTCCAGCTCATCCTTATCCACTCTTGTCCTCCATTTCTCTTGCTCTTTATCCCTACTATCTTTTCACTATTGACTCATTCGATGGTTTTTGACCCTTTCCTCTTCTTTCCTATACTTCTTCCCTTACTTTCCCCCCTCTCTTTCCTCCTCCTCCTCCTCCTCCCACACCTTCAGTTTTTTTCATTTATGACCAGCTGCAGCGGGCTGGGTAATGAAGGCAGTGTTATAAAGTATGGGACGTGCCTTGGGGCAGGCTCACAGACTGTGTATCGGCAGATAGAAAAATTGAAATAGGATGAGGATGGAGACAGAGAGGGGCAGAGACTGGAGGATTAGAAAGCCATGAAACATAGAAAAGATCCCAGATAAGAAAAATGTTATGGCAACAAAAAAACATTCATTGCCGGTGTGAGAACGGTATCCTCGTGTTACTCTGTGAGCCTTAGCATAAAATCTACAACTGGAAGATATAACAATGGATAAATACCTGTTCAGTGCAGAGAATGAACCAATATTTACGTCACCCTAGGAAACACTAATTTAGCCCTAGATCTGTTTCCTGTCAGTTGCAGGGAGGGAGAAATTGTCTCTTTGAGTCTGAGGAGAAATCCAGCTCGGGAAGAAAAGGACTTGAAATACCAATGAAACTGAAAGTTAGAGACTGGAAAAGAAAGAGAAATGAGAAAATACTGCAATGTGATGGAGTTGATTATTTCTTCACTGCAGTGGAGATCACTTCATTTAGTATTTGGTGACATCTAATATATAAATGAATGAATGCTTTATCTAGAACATGTGTGATGAAAAAAAGAGAGAAAAAAGAAATAAAAAGGACAATTAAAAACAAAAACAAACGGTCAAAACGGTTTGAAAAGGAGTAGTATGAACCATGAGCTTGTTTTTTTTCCTACCCCTTTCTCCATTACCCCACTAAGCCCAAACTATCTCATATATCCTCAACTTCACTTTGCGCAACATGCCGTAAACACAGGTGAGCTGTTGCCGTGGTTACCGTGTGTTTTCTTCACGTGACCAGAGTGAAGAGAAAAGCTGCAGAGCTGCATCATGTCTGTGTTTGAATTACTTTACGCTGATGGAGGAGAGAAGTAAACGCTGAGCCGAGCGTCTGCTGAACCAGTGTCTGAAGGAGGCAGCAGCAGAAACAGACACTTCAACACAACAAACTTCAACATCTGCAGCAGCATCAAAGCACTGTGTGGCCAGAAAGCAGTTGGTTTAACTTCAAATATGTTTTTAATTGATTAAGTTAGAGCTGGTTTAAAAACTTGCTGCGACGGTTTCGGAGATATGAGCTCTCACTACGACCTCCATCAGCTGTTCGACCGACCGGGTGCTCAGGGGTCACGTTTTTTTTCTGCTGATGTTTTTAAATAAAATTTTAACGTTGCACTAAAGCCTGTTAATGTACATTAAACCGATCTATTTAGTGCTTTTTACCACGTTGTAAAAACTTGTTATTCTGACTAAAATGGTGCAGATTGTGCAAATGTTCCTGCTGCACAGTGATGACACAATGACACAGTGATGAGTCCGACCAGTAAGATTTTACTACCTGATAGGACCTGGCCGGGTCCTTTACTGGAACCTCAGGAGAGGAGGTACCAGACAGAGACATAACTATTATTATGTGTATGTCTATGTATATGTCTATATAACTATGTCTATATAACTTCAGTTGTTGTCACATATTTTCCTTCTTTCTTTAGGAGCAGAACAGTTGTTGCACAGTGAACCTGGTGTTTTTAGATGTCAGTATTAAGCAAATTACATCCATATATTATTAACATATTATTAACAACTTTTAGAGTGACAAAAAGAAGGTACTGGATCGGTATCGGAACGGTATCGTTATCGGACGTTCCTCAAAGTTGCAGTATCAGTATCGGATCTGAAAAAGTGGTATCGAGCCATCCCTAATACATATATATTGACATTTATACTTAATTGCAAATGAATGGAAAATAATTAGTGTGAAAAGAAAGTAAATAAATGTTCAGTGAATGTTAAAGCCCCTCTTCCTCCCTGTGAAAACCATATGACCAATACAGCCAAATCTAATCATTTTATTCGACTCAACATAAGAATCAGTTCCACACATCTTAAAGTTAAACTTCTGTTGAGAAAAAACAAAAGTTTTTTTTTTTTTCTCATGCTGGAGAATATGTGTTGTGAAAGCAGAGAAACAGAATAGTATAAAGCTTTTAACCAAAGCGAATTATAATAAGTGAATAATACACCACTTATACTTCCTAAATCTGTTTGAAACTGTTGTGTAAAACTTTTGCAAACGCTCCAGCCTGGGGAAATAATCTGTGTCTCTGCAGCAAAAGAAGGAAAAACTGGGAGAGACACAAACAGATAAAAAATATAAAGAAAGCAACAAATAAACCAGATAAAATAAGACCAGCGGAAATTTGAAATGGGTGTCTAGTGGGTGCACTACTACAAACCCAAGGTGTTAAATTTTGTTAAGAGCAGGCTAACTCAGCACTTTGTGAGTGCAGGCAGAGCTGGTCATGGTGAGAGCCACACAAATCAGTCTGGAGAGTAGGCAATAACCATCAGAGCCACAGGCAGGCAGGTAGGTTATTCTCTCCCAAAGCATCGCCAAGTAAGCTCTGTGAAGAGGTTCGCTCTGAGCAATTTCTAAAATAACACTAGGAGGACTGTTTGTGGTCTCAGGAGCTGTATTTTGGTTTAGAGTAGATCCTTCATGGTGGAGTTTGACTTTTGCAAGAAAGAGACTCGGTTTTGTCCTTTTTCTAAGGTCAGACACATCTTCCAAAACTCTCCTCTGTTATCATAGTTTTACTGGCACAAAATACTGCATAGACTGATGGAAAAACTTAAACACTTAAAGGTACCCCTGGGGGTACTTGAAAGCAGTGTAGGGGGTACGTGAGATTTTATTTAGGGTTAGGTGTCGCCCTCTTGGGTCTGGGGTCCTTATGTTGTTTACCTTGCCTTGTATCGTTTCAGCCCAACCTCACCTATGTGATTTTACAATGATTTATTTATTTTCATACAATGTATGAACACACTAAACTTAAAATTGAAAAAAAAGGGGGAAAAGTTATTATTATTTTTTACTGTAGAAACCACAAAAGTGTCATTTCTATAACTTAGATGCAAATATAAGTTTCACTTTCAGTTTCACAACCACTCTCCACAGAATCTCACATTTCAACAGTTTCATCCTGCACCAAACGCGCGTCAAACACCACACGACTCGGGAAAAAGTATGTTTATTTTTTATCATAGCCTAAGTCTGGTTTTACCTGGTCTGTTACCACAATTCAACAACTGGTAAATAGTTTGAAATCCGTATTTTGGAGACACAGTGAGGCTGTGTCTTAATGCTACGGCATCGTAAACTAGTCACATGATCTGACAGGCCGGCGTGATCATAGGCTTCACAGGGTTAACCCGTATCCGTAACGCTCGACAATAACACTAACAATGGAGGAACACAGCGTTGTGTTAGTGCTGCAGCAGCTACTGGGCTTTTTTTGACTTTTACAGCAAAAGCTTCTGAAACTATAAAACTACTATAAAACTGTAAGCTTCAAGTATAAAACTACTGTGAGCAACAAGTGTGTGTTGTTGTTGGTTTTACCTCACAGGAGTTTAATGCACCTTTGTCTTTGTTTCAGTGTGTTTCTGTGGCAGCGTTACAGCGCCACACACAGGCCTGGCATATTGATTAGAGCGTTTCCAGCGTTTTCATGTGGACACATAGATTCCTGGTTTAGGAGGAAATGTTTTGAAACGTTATCGTTTTTGTCTGTGGACGGGGTTAGGGTAGACATTCAAATAAAATACTATCCATGCGAAAATACTTAGGTTTCTCATTAAAATGTAGGAGCAAAAACACTGTAACTTTGACATGTTAGTCTTTTTTTCCCTAAAAATGTAATAGTTGGATGCAAGTTCAGTGTAATTCAATGCAATTTAATACAATGTTGACTATTGAATGTTTTTTTCTTCCTGTTTGAAACATTATTTTAATAGATGTTGGATTTTTAATGTGGGAGAAGGAGGAGACAGAAATGTAGCACTTTAAGTTCATAATTATTTATTTTATTTGTTTCAGTTACAAAGTTTAACTGACCGTATAGCACTGTTTTATACTTTTTCTTTATCATTTACTTTCAACCAGAATTGCTTTGCACTGGTAAAGGGTTAATTGACTGAAAAAATATCTCACAGTTGGTAGATCACTGAAAAAAGGTTGAGAACCACTGTCATCGTGTTGTTGAACAGACATGGACAGAGGTGCAACACGATGTTAGTAGCTTTTAATTTGACGGTTTCAACAACTGTAACCATGTTCAGACATCCTTGTGTATTGCACCAATGTGAACACAGTATATCACATGTATCAAGTAAATTGAATTGTGCTCTGACAAGAGGCCTCTACGGCTGACCTCATAATATGACACCACTCTTCCAGGTGACCTCTGACCCTGTAAGACCTTGTGCAGGCCACAGATGTTAACACCCTGAGGAAATAAATGGTCATTGTGACTGTGATGGAGTCACTGAGACACATAATAGTTATCAACAGGAGCTACTGCATCTGATTTATAGTGGCTGATTCATTAATATATAAAAAGTTAATGTTGCCTTTATCACTGTTGCCTAAAAAAACCAAGAGTACATTACAAGTGTTGAGCTGGAGCTGTTGAATATTTATTGGGTAAGCAGGTGAGTTTTGAATGTTTTGCTCGGGGGCTGTTTGGTAGGATGTGTTATTATCTCCTGCTGAGAACCTGAACCTTTGACCTGTTGGTTATGAGACGTTATCAGGCAACCCCCTCGCTCTAGGTGTTGAAAAACTAATTGTGAGGAGATATTGTTTAGACTTATTATTTCTCAGTTAGCTTCCTGCCCAGTATTAACACACTTATTACTGTCACATCTTTATTTATTAGCCAAACTTTGATGTTTTTGTTGTGTTGAGGTATTGGAGGATCCTCCAGCAGGTCAACATAATATTCAGTAATTGTGGTATAATAGCAGATTGGTTGTAAGATACTGTAAATCCAATACACAACACAGTTTTTATGATTACAGTGACTTGGCATCAGATGTGGGGAATCATAAATAGTCTAAATGTACTGCATCTAAAAGCACATAGATGATAAATGTGTGGGACACTATAGGTGGAATATGAGATAATGGAAACTACAAATAGAGCCGATGATGTGATGACTTGACAAACCAAGTCTGAAGGTTAATAGCAGCTAAGTGTTCTCTTATGTAATGACCTTTTCAACTTTATAAGGTCAGCTTATGGTTATTTTAAAACCAGCAGGGAACAAAGCAAATTAAAACACCACAGAAAGTTTGAAATCCACACAGACCAAATAAACAAGAAAGACAAAAAAAATACTTGTTTTAATAAAACGTCTGTCCTCTGCAGTGTGATGGGGTGTGTGTCACTGCATGTTTGACAGGGTAGCATTTATAGTTTTTATAGTTTTTCAAACTTCTGATCTCATACTGCTTAAAAGCAACTGACAGAAACTGCCCCAACTTTTTTTTTTTTTTTTTTTACTGAGACTGGTGATGACATTGTGTTTTCAGGCGCAGCGTTATCATGGGAGTCTCCCTGCTCTTATTTATTTATTTGTTCACTGTCTCCTATTAACCAGGAGACAATAAAAGTGAAGTTGTGCCAGAATACCACTTTAGTATCTGAGCAGGAATCCACAGAAGTGGTCCAGAGCTGTTTTAATAAAGGCATTGTGCAGATTGCCCCTGAGTCTAGTGCTCGTCCCAGAACACAACACAATAAAACACAAGCAATTTAATAATTTTAGGAGCAGCAACTGCCTATATTACTAGGTGTATATGAGTATGTGTTTTTCATACATATTATTGCCATGGTGTCCTGCATGCCACACCGCTGATTAAATATACAGCAAGCCAGCATGTATATCTGACCTGGGTGTAAAAGAAGCTGCATGTTTTGGTTTTTTTTCCCACCTTTGCATCACTCTTGATGTCATCATGCTCTTAAAACTGAGATCAAAACAGTACTAACGCAATGCATGCTTCCCAGCTGTGACGCCGTGACCCCGGCATCCACAGCAACCCAGGAAGGAGCAGGAAGGGCATCCTTTATCCACTCTGCTCCCCACAGATAACTTCAGAAGCCACTTACAGGGACACAGAAGGACTTTCTTGTTTGTGCCCTGAGGGGCTGCAGCGAGGGAGCTGAGATTCATGTGTTATTTTGGCCCTGAGGAATTTGTGTGTGTGTTTGTTGGGGGGGTGCATGTGTGGAAGTCTGGAAGTGTGTGCACATGCCATTGCATAACCGCGTGTGCAACTTTTCTTGTGTGTTTTTGTGTTTGTGTATGTGTGTGTGTGTGTGTTATTTTAGCCCAGAGGCTGAAAGAATGAACTATGCCTCTGTGTCCCTTAACACCCTCTATGCTGTCACCACCGCTGTGCAGCTACACTGTCACACTCACAGTAAATAACCGTGCCCAAATTAGTCTTCTTATGGCCTAAAATAATAGAGTCACACCATCATGAATGTTTAATACCTTTTCCCAGGCTCTTTGCTGACAAAAGCATAATTAAAGCTTGTACATAACGCGCTGGCTCGACGAAAATGCACCATTTTCAGCAAATTCATGGGATGTTAGTTTGGGAGAGGACACCCTATAATTCTTCTTAACACATGTTCCTGCTATTGAACCAACAATACGAGATGCACACAAGATGCTACATAGGTAGATGCTAACACGCTTTGGTATCTTCAAGAAACACTTTGCAGAAGCTGGATATTAAAGCAATAAATGAGATTTCTTTTTCAGAAATGACTAAAATAGAAATTAGGCTGTTTTTTTGTTGTTGTTTAGCAACAGCCACTAGCGTAACATCATGGGTATAGGCCCCGGTGCAAATATATATTTTTTGTGCCCCCACCTCCGCCCGAACACGCAGGCAGGCACACGCACACACACTCACACACACACACAGGGACACACGGACGCACACGCACAGCCACTCAAGAGAGGCTAGGCTAACGCTAAACATGATGCTACGTTTTTCTTGTCAATATTCATCCATTTGCTTTTTTTTTCTTTCTGAAATGAGAAACAACTCACCTCACACCATCGTGACTCATCATGACTGACAGGTATCAACGTGACTCGACTAAAGATCTTTTCCTCCTCCCACACCAGCCGCTCAGCGTCACCTTACCGACCCGCCCCAAGATATTCTCTTCACAACAACGAAGCATGTGACAATTCTGGACAGTTGTGTGTTGTTTCTTCCTTTGTGGGCCCCTGACGGCGTCTGGGTTGCACCGTCCATATTTACGCCACTGTCAACAGCCATTAAGTGAGTTTTCACCATAGATGTGCTCTCTGTGTCTGCAACTAGAAAACAATTAATTCAGTCATTTAAACAATGAAATTATTTTTTGTTTCAATCCAACTTGGTTGTGAGTGAGGTTTTACAATAGTGATGATAATTGTCAGTGTTATAATATTTCACTGGCCTGGCAGCATTAAATCAGGACATCTTGTTTTCTCCTGGGTTAATTTGGTCTCACTCTGTAGAGATTATGTTGGGACAAATGGATCTCATTTAAAAATTTGAAAAGGTTTTGTTTAAAAAAGCTGAAAAAAAAAACAAAACAGTGTAAAGGACTCCTCCTGTTTACTGTGTCCAAACCACATGATTGTTTACATAGTTTCTAAAGTGTGATTATTTTTGATAGTAGTCTCACCGTCATATGGTCAGAGACACAAACCCACACACGAAAAAGACGATTTCTGTTATGCTGAAAACTAAACAAACCGAGCAGAGAAAATCAGCCTAAATCAATCTTTACTTCTGAACATTGCATTTTAAACACAGGCAATGTTCTCGTTATTTTCAAATGTGGGGCTCGTGCATGTTTTATGGCCTCTTTAAGGCGATGTCTATGAGCAGAATGCTGAATAATTGAGAAGCGAAGCTGGATCAAACAGAAAGTCTGCTTCTGTTTATGCCTCTCTGTATGCACAGACTTTCCTCCCTCCACACTACGTGTTGCCGTACGGGAGTATTTGTGTGTGTGGTCGTGGTCAATCTCTGTGGTCGTGTGCACAAATGTATTTGCTGAAGAAAACAACAGACTGAGTTGGTTGTGTTTTTTGGTAGTTGGAGTGATGATCAGTCATTAGAGCATATGGAAATGTGTTTCCAGTCTTTTTAACAGTTTGTAGCTGACAGCTGTTTTCTTCTTGAAAACTCAGTATTTCTCAGTCTCTCAGCTGTCACGCATCAGGTTTTTTTTTTTTGTCCATACGACCCTCACATTGTCATAAAAGTTAGATTTCTCTTCAGTTGTATTTTCATGAATTTACCGTCACTAAGCTGCTGTTTTTGCTGATAATAGGAGTATAAAAATGTGCTATTCTGAAACAGCTCATTATTTGAAGTCACACAGACAATGGCTGATGAATCTTTTTTGACGTGAATAGAAATCTGCTTTGTGGGGCAGGGATTATCTCACTTTCAATTCAGTTCGCTCAGACATCATTTAAAGCACTTATTGTCATTGTTTTATGATTGTGTTTAGCCGTGCCAGAGCCGTGGCTCTACAGATGGCAAAGTCTTTTACTATTGGATGAACTGAAATTTCACAGGTAAGATAAGTCCTACCAACATCAGTAATCCCACAGCTTCTCCCTATAGCAACACTATGGAGTTAACGTCTGTGGCTTTGATGCAAGTGTCTCAAAACTATTGAATGGATTTGATAGGAAATGGTGCTCAGGCAGGAACATCCCTCTTCAGGTTGAATGGCTTTGTCAGTCAGATAATTTTTAATGTAGAGCCACAGTCTGCTCAGTTTGCAGGGTCAGTCGATTAGGGTTGGGTACCGAAATTCGGTTCCAAGTAGGAACTGAATTAAATTTAGTGAGTACCAGGTACCTGCTGCATACGAGCTTTAGATATCTGCCAGGACCTGTCTGTTACGTATCTAACATGTCATGTGACGCCGCATGGCAACAGGAAATGGACCGGGGGAAAGCGGTTGAAAGTGTGGCTTCATTTTAGTAGAGAGAGCAGCGAACATGGAAAATGCAACACGTGGGAAATGAATAAGCTGCAAGACAGGTTGCACTTCCTAGCTTCCTGTTTTTTGCTTTTGGAATCTAAATAAGGAAACGTTAGGAACAGGAATTGATAAGCAGAACTGAAACGGGAATCGGATTCATAAAAATCCTAACGATACCCATCCCTACAGTTGATAAATAAGATACGATAAGATACGATGTGATACGATATGACACGATACGTTGCGATACGACACAATGCGATACAACATGATATGATATACGATACGATACGGCCCGACACAATGCGATGCGATAGAATACGACACGACACGATGCGATGTGATACGATGTAATGCGACATGACACGATATGATATGACGTTATTAATCCCTGGAGAGAAATGGTTTCAGCAGCACACATTCAGATACACATATACACACACCTGTTAAATAAGACACAGAAATATAAAAATAATAACACTTATTAAATATTAAAGATACAATAGGATGGGGATGTATTTAAATGACCGTCACAGAGCAATAAAGTCCCAACAGTGTTACATTATTATAGCAGCCATATTGTTAACTGGTGCAGTATTGTAGTAAGTGTCCAGTGCAGTGATTTAGATGATGATGAGCTGTACAGTCTGAAGGAGCGACCTGTGGGGCAGCAATAGTCTGCAGCTCAGGGTGCTCCTGTCTGTTGTTGTCCAAATGTCAGTTTGCTGAGTTCTTTGATTTGTGACCAATTACATGCAAAACTAATCAGTCGGTGTACTTTCTGATGAGCGCAGTTTATCAAATTTAGCTATCACACTGCTAAATATTCCTCTTTTTGAAGCCTAGTATTTACTTAAAGTAACAGAACCAATGGAAAAACAGTGTGGAAGACAGATCATGACATAAACTAATGATTTATGAGATTGTTTGAAGATAAACAGCTATACAACAAACATATCCATCTCTGAGAGTCAGAATTCCTCCACTGTGGACAATTTCATGGAGGCTGCTAATTTATTTGTGATGTCAGAGGATTTGCACCAATCAGAAAATTAGAAGGGTTTTTCTGATTGGTTGAAATGCTCTGACATCATATAGGTTCAGCATGTGGAAGCTACACACAGTGAGTTAGACTGCATCGTGGCATATCCTCTTAAGAGCTTTAAACATTAGAGCTATCAACCTCTGCAGGCATGTATGTTACATTTACTATTTATTTAATAAGTTTTTTTGTTTGTTTTGTTGATGGACCACCAGACCAGAAATAAGAATGAGTGGTGAAAAAAATGTAATGAGTGAATATTTCATGATTGAAAATGACAAATTTTATATTGAAATCAGTTGGAGCCAGAGTTTTTTGGAACCAGCATCTAGTGGCCATCAGGAGTATTGCACTTTTTTCCACTTCTACATTGGCCTTATTTTTGACACCCATTTGCTTCGTCCATTTTTATATACAGTCTATGGTCTATGGTGAGGTCTGCAGGCTCCCTCAGAGAAATGAAGAAACCGCCCAATAAGTCTCAAAACTGGAGAAACAATGTAGATGTATCAGCGGGATAGTTGTTTTATGGGGGGGCTGGTGGTTCTTCCCGTCCACATGTTGAAGTGTCCTTGGCCAAGACACTGACTGAGTTCCTCCTAATGGCAGGAAGTTTGCATAGCAACTCCACAGCCATTGGTGTGTGAGAGGAAAATAATGCACAATGCTTTGTGAACAACAATGGTAAAACATGTAATCAATTTACCATTGGAGCTTTGTTGCTCCTGCAGAAACCTTGTTGTACTCAGTTAATACAGAAAATAACAGTGTATCAACCTCCCTCCGCCTCCTTTTGTCTTTCCCACATACATGCAGTTCCTCTCTAGTTTAATAGTTTGCAGATACATACGAGATTCTGCGGTGACCTTCAGTGGTTTACAGTGATTACAGTTGTGTTTATTGGAGATAATACACTCGCTGCTCCATGTTGTACAATAGGTACTGAACCTATTACTCACACAATCACATCCACTCACCCACCCAACCATACACACACATGCACACACATGCACACCTCCTCCATTGCACGCTCACACTCAATTGAACCTGTCATCTTCTCTTTGGTCCCCTAATGGCCGTCTACTCCTAGAGAGCTATTAGAGAACAGGACATGTTATTGGAAATCAAAGAGGATTTGGAGTCCAGGGCGTCCTCCTGCAGGGGAAAGCACCTAGCAGAGGTCAACTTGTTACAAAAACACACTCGGTCAACTCTGACCGCCAGGATGGATTGCTTCTGAGTAAATCTCTGTTTCCATCATCGCCATGGTTATGGTGGTTATTTCGGGGAGATTTCTGAGCATGCAGACATATTTAGGAGGTTTTAAAAAGATTCATACATGCAACTCTAATATTGTGAAATTACATAATCGCCTCTGCTCCTTCCAATTCAATTTGATCTGTATAGTGGCAAATCACAATGAAATCATCCAAGGAGCACTTTACATGGCCCTTTCTATGTTATTGATATTTAGAGGAGAAAAACAACCAATTTCACCCACATCGAGATTTGTCTCCTGGATTTTGGAAGACAGAATAAAAACCTTTAACTCCAGTGTAGGGTCAGGTACTGAAATTCAGTTCCAAGTAGGAATCTAATTAACTTTAGTGAGTACCGGGTACCCATAAAAAAATTATAATTTCGCTTATCGTTTCCTAGATGCGCTCATTTTACACAATGGCTGCATACAGACTTTAGATATCTGCCAGGACCTGTCTGTTACGTATCTAACACACCACGTGAGGCCGCATGGCAACAGGAAATGGACCGGGGAAAGCGGTCCAAAGTGTGGCTTCATTTTAGTAGAGAGAACGGCGAACATGGAAAATGCAACACGTGTGGGAAATGAATAAGCTGCAAGAGAGGTTGCACTTCCTGGCTTCCTGTTTGTTGTTTTTGGAATTGAGATAAGGAAACGTTAGGAACTAATCAATAAGCAGAACCGAAATGGGAATCGGATTCATAAAAATCTTAACGATACCCATCCCTACAGTCGATAAATAAGATACAATACAATACGATATGATACGATACGATACGACAACACGATATGACACGATATGATGCGATACGACACGATATGATATGACGTTATTAATCCGTGGAGAGAAATGGTTCCAGCAGCATACATTGAGATACACACATACACACACCTGTTAATTAAGATACAGAAATATAAAAATAATAACACTTATTAAATATTAAAGATATAATAGGATGGGGATGTATTTAAATGACCGTCACACAGCAATAAAGTGCCAGCACTGTTACATTATTATAGCAGCCTGTTTTCCTGGCTTCCTGTTGTTTTTGGAATTGAAATAAGGAATCTTTAGGAACAGGACTTGATCAGCAGAACTGAAATGGGAATCAGATTCATAAAAATCCTAACGATACCCATCCCTACTCCAGTGGACAATCAGAAATATGCAGTTTTTTGTATGTGCATTTGAAGCACTGAGTGTCATTTGCTGGTTGTATAGTGACTAAATGTTGGGTATTTGTAAATCATCTGATTCCTCAAATATCTAGCAAACAAAGTGAGTTCAGGTATGCTTCTTCTTTCTGGTATTTCTTCTCCCTGAGCAGAGAATAAAAATCACCTCCAAGAACAAAACATACCTGAAGACCTGAATCACATCCTCCTCCAAACCTTCAGGGATTACCTCTCCCAGCTTAATTAACACATGCTGTAAAATGTGTTTATATGGGGGTTTATAGGAGGACACATCACTTTTATTATAAATTGGGACTCGACAATATTCAGAGCAGATAGAATTAAATATGTGGCAGTGTCTTTTTTTTATGATAATAATGAAATTTCATTAAAAGGCAGTTGGTCCAACACAATCCTGATCAAAACTGTGAGAAATACTGAACTAAAGTGGCTCCTTTGAATTAAACCAGATAAGGCCTTGTACGGGAGATTTGCCTTTTTTCTTCTTATTTATCCTTATCAAAAATTTATTCATGAAGTATTATTTTAACTGAGGTGTTTTCCATTAGGCAAAGTTTAAAGAGCTAAAATGGCAGCAGATAAAGTGGCACAAATAAAATGTTTTTTTTGTAGACTTTATTGCTTTCAGTGTTTTAGCTGAATTCATGCAAGAAACAAAAATGAAGCATCCGAGTAATCAGAGTATTTATGGTGAAGTCCATAACAGTGACATTTCATTGTGTGTGGTTTGTCTTAAACTTACTTTGATTAAAAAATCAGCACAACACAAACATCAAATATCTTCTTCATTAATATTTAAAACAGGATGTAATCCACATATACAAAGAGTTGTGCTGAACGACAGAGATAAATTAGAAGTAGTTATTCTAACACTGAGCTGGATAAGGTGCGTGACACTTTTTACCACAGAACGACCGGGAAAAGGGAGAAAATGAAAATATAGTGAACCATGTCCTTTTCGGGCTTCCCTAGTTAATAATATGTTAATGGATGTAATTTGCTGAATACTGACATCTAAAAACACCACGCACACGCTCCCCTGAAGGAAGAAGGAAAATATGTGACAACAACTTAAGTTACATAGACATAGTTATATATACATATACAGAGACATAATAATTATGTCTCTGCCTGGTACCTGCTCTCCTGCGTTTCCAGTAAAGGACCCGGCCAGGTCCTAGCGGGTAGTAAAATCTTACTGGTTGGACTCGTCACTGCGTCATTGCGTCATCACTGCGCAGCAGGAACATTTGCCGACACAATCTGCACCGTTTTAGTCAGAATAGCAAGTTTTTGCAATGAGGGGAAAAAGCACTAAATAGATCGGTTTAATGTACAATAACAGCGCTTTAGTGCAACGTTAAAATGTTATTTAAAAACAGCTGAAAAAAAACGGTCAGTCGAACAGCTGATTGAGGTGGTAGCGAGAGCTTATATCTCCGATAACATCAGAGCAAGTTTTTTGCAGATGTTTAAGTGTGTTGTGTTGAAGTGTCTCTTTCTGCTGCTGCCTCCTTCAGACACTCGTTTAGCAGACGCTCCGCTCAGTGTTTACTTCTCTCCTCCGTCAGTGTAAAGTCATTCAAACACAGACATGATGCAGCTCTGCAGCTTTTCTCTTCGCTCTGGTCACGTGAAGAAAACACACGGCACATGGTAACCCAGGCAACAGCTCACCTGTGTTTACAGCAGGTCGCGCAAAGTGAAGATGAGGATATACGAGATAATTTGGACTTGTGGATCGGATCAGACGAGTGCTAAAAGAAAAATCCCACATCCGATCCAGTCATTTTGGCCTGGATCGGATCGGACCATCCCTAGTTAGAATATTTAAAAGTTATGGTTAAATGATTTTAAACTATGAGATAATTGGTTGACTAAAGCAAATCAATAAAGTTCTTAACTCAAATTAGTGTTGAATAAATATTCAGAAGTAAGTAAACCATCCACTTACATATTGTTTGTAATGAAAACTTCTGCTACTTAGTGTGTATAAGTGAAACAATATCCACAATATTAACAACCATTCAGCTTAAAATCAATATAATTGGACACATTTTGACCATGACGACTGAGGTCAGTGTGTTTGAGCTCGTGAACACACATCACAACAAAGACGTCCTCCAGAAACCTCTCTTTTCTTCAGGTATCTTGTGTTACTTAAAAACAACATCACTTAATAAGTTGCAAAGTGATGCAGTTAAAATTCTCGGCACAGACTCTCAACATGGCTCCCTGGGTGGCGTGTTAAGAGTCAAAGGCTGTCTTAATCATGCTGAACAGTGGGGGATGCCTCAGAGCCGCTGTCTGTTAATGGCAGCAGCAGCGAGAGCAGGGGATGTGGAGGGAGGGGCAGGTTGAAACCCCCAGACCCTACAGTGCAGGCCGGGGTTATTATCTGCAATTAGCCTGATTACTGAGCCCTCCATTTGAATGACTAAGGTGAAACTCATTTCTCCCCGGTGTTACTACCAAACTGAGTTGGATGGTTGATGCTCATTAAACAAGTCAGTGAACAAGGTTGGAATTTAATGCATTTGGTGAAGAAACATAAGAATCTGAATCTGACGGTAAAGTGGATGTAACATGAACGGATCTGGGAACCAGGCTCATTTATTTCACTGTACTTGACGAGCGAGCGTCACTACCTCCGTGCTCTGCTGCTCCTCCTAAAGCTGCTTCTCTAAAACACAGCAAAGCCTCATTGCATTTAATAAAAGCACTTTCATCGCCCTAGTTATGCCATCTGTGAAAGTCAAATTCCCAAATACATAGTTATTGCTAATTCTCCCCGCGTCCTCAGACAAATATTGCTGCTCTGGAGCTCTGTATCTAGTGATCAATCATATCACCTCTCTGAACCCGCTATGCAATTTATTAAGTGCTGAACAAATGGGCCGGAGCAGGCGAGCGGCTGTTCCCAGGGCCAGGGAATGTAAATCTAAGCAGAGTAACAAATTAGTCGGACTTTGCTCTTTTTTTTTTTTTTTTCTTGCTTGCATACTAAAATTGCTGGTGGCAATGCAAAGCAACCCAAGGTAGACATTATACTTGCAAAGGTTAGGAGAGAAATTTGTATTTGTAGGCCGACAGCCAGAAGTTGTTGCTACCGATGCATTACGCTGCCAGTAATTGTTTTCCTCCTGTTTTAGCTTGAATAATATTTTTATTTTCTCATCTAATTATGATTTAATTATGACAAAGCCCATTTGTGCTCGCTAACTCCAGGAACATTATCATTTTCTATACATATGTACAGCACGTGTAAACAAAACAGAGCATTGAAAAAGACTAAAGATATCATCAGATCCATAATTACTGACCCCGGGCCTCCACCCTGTGTCTGTCTGGATTTGTGTTTGGTGTGTTTGAGGTAGTTTTTTGTCATCTTTGAATTCAATTTGCAGATGAGAGTGAATTTGCTTTGTCAACAGTTGATGAACAGTTGTGCCACAGATTTAATTGTGTGAAAGGTGCTTGACAAATAAAGATTTGATTGATTGATTGATGGGTCCATAAACTATATGTATAAAAGATGGGCGTAGCTACTAGGGCTCAAAATGAGGCCAAAGCATAGGTGCGAACAAGTGCAATACCACTGATGGCCACTGGATGCTGGCTTCAAAAACACTGGCTTCAATTAAAAAATCATCATTTTCAATCCTGAAATATTCAGTCAGAACATTTTTTATACACGTCATTCTGTTGTCATTAGATAAAGTTAGATCTTGTTCTTAGTCATCTGGTGGTCCATCAAAAATCATTTCATCATTATAAATATTAGGCTGAGATCAAAGGAAGATTTAGGGGTGTGGTCCATTTGATTGACAGCTCTGGTCTGCAGTGAATTACAGGTGATTTGGAGGCTCATTCACCAGTGAACTCCAGTCTCATACACATCACACAGTGTCCTCAGGTTCAAGGGTCAAACCCGCCTCCTCACTCCTCCCTTCATATCCAAATATCAGCCAATCAATCAATCAAACTTTATTTATAAAGTGGTTTTCATACAGAATGGAATCCAAAGAGCTTTTCATATTAAAAACAATCCACTGTGCCCAACCAACTACCTGACCCTCACCCAACCACTCAACCCCCACACCCCACCATCATCATGGGGAGTGTGACCATGATCACACCCCCCTCACCCTCCCTACACTCACACACACACTAAAATAATGAACATGAAGCTGAGTAGTGATGAACCAGTTGAGGAAATACCATCACAGGAGCCGCCGGGAGGAGCACACCGCCCAGGCACCGACACAGGCC
>OOFC01048100.1:5086-18571 GCA_900323345.1 Pseudochromis fuscus
AACTAAGCATACTATTGAGAGATTTTCAAAAAGAAGAAATGGCAAAACCTCTCAACAGCTTCTTGTTTCCTGTGTCGGATAATAGGCTTTTTTATATCACTGCAACATCATCTGTGTGTGTGTGTGTGTGTGTGTGCCAGGTCAGCATATATATTCCATCATAGTCATCTTCGTCAGGTTATTTTTATTCCCGTCACTTGACAAAAATCACTTCTCCTTCTCACCCCGTTACAAATGACATTTCATCCCCGCGGTACATCATTGTTATCACACACACATTCACACGTACACACACAAACACATATAGACTCCACACGTCTGCCCAGAGGGAATACACCACAGATCTAGTTGGCGCTTGTTTAATGCTGACCCAACGGAATAAATGTCCGTCCCTCCAGTGTTTCCCTCGCCCTGACGGAGCGGCGCCAATGAGTCCCGCAGTCCTCCACATACATCCACGCACACAACCAACCTGTGCCTGATATAGACCCCGCGCTCCTGCTGTCTGTCCTTGTGCCTACTAAACATCTCCGGTTGTTGGTCTTTCGGTCAGCGCGTGTGTGCTCAGTGTGTGTGTGTGTGACTGAGTGTTCACGTGCAGACTCAGGATTTTCTCTTTCGTCCTTATCTTTCAAAGCCCTGCAAATTTAGTCTCCATGGAAACGGGGGGAGGGTTAGGCATCGGATGATGTTTACTTCCTGACACCTTATGCCCCGTGGGACGCCAACTATCCCCTTCTTGTGGAGGTGTGTGTGTATTTGTGTACATGTATGCACATTTTCTCACAGTATTAATGCAATGTAGGAATTTGACCTGTGTTTGCACGAGCCCTACCGTCGTGAAAGCTGTTGTGTCTGTGTCTTTAATGTGTGTAGAGCTGTGTGTGTATTCTTTGGCATGTGAAGCCTCAACCTTGATTGCTGCTGATTATCGACTGCCAAAGCCGAGCGGCTCAGTGTGTTAGTGGGTCTGGCTGAAGAGCTGTGTGGGGGAATCCCCGGCTCATTGGGCGAGGGGGGTGAAAACAGTGATGGACCAGAGGAGAACAAACAGGAGGATGTTGGTGTAGATGCTGTACTGTACCTGCTTTCTCCAACCACAACCTTTATCTACATGAGTCTTACGCAATCACTCTCTAACTGACCAGCTTTTAAGTCATTTTCATATTGCAGATGAAGTAGTTATTTCAGACTGGCTGTAATTTCTAAAGCACTAATGTAATGCACCCACAAGTACAAATCACTCCTAACCCACACAAACACAAAGTACAAACAACCATTCACTGCTAGCCAGTGATGGATTGCGTTCTGTGTGTGGGATCGTTCCAAAGGAAATCAAAATTGGCTGGAGATTAAATTAATAGTTGAGTATTAACATTGTCAGTTGACAAAATATGTATCGGCAACTAATTTGTTCACAATTAATATAATTTTTTTTTAGGCAACAGATTTCCCAGTTCCTGCTGCTGACATATGAATGTTTGGTGGTTTTCATTGATGGTTAACTTCAGATCTGTGGTTTTGGACCTTCATCAGACAAAAAGGGACATTTAAGTACCGTATTTTCTGGACTATAAGCCGCTACTTTTTTTCGACGCTTTGAACCCTGCAGCTTAAACACCGGTGTGGCTCATGTATCGGCGCCATGAAGCTCGTTAGCTTTTTACAAGCTAGCAAGCTCCGTGCTGCCGTTACATTTAGCCTCGTCACATCAGACCCAGTCAGAGTGGACCACATGAAACTGTTCGAATAAATTCAATAGCGGCTTATAGACAGGTGCGCTTAATAGTCCGGAAAATACGGTACTTCAATAGATATATTTTTTTATTGTATTGTACATCCTCCAAACCAAACCATTAAATGGGCTGCAACTACCCACTATATTGGAGCATCGTTTATTTATTTATTTATTTTCTAGATTTGTGATATGGATGATATACAATTGGGAAAACGTCCTTCGCAGTTTTACAGGGTCGACTCTGATTTCCTATCAGAGAAGTTTAAGAAAACCAGAAAATATTTATATTTCAGAAGTCAGAGCAATAGATCTTTCACACTTCACCTTCAAAAATTACCTAAACAATTCATCTTTTTTTGTTTGGATTGACTATTAGTTTTGTAGGTTATTGTGATATGAACAAATCAAACTTAACAGAGAGTGAGGATGGTTAACAGAAGTTAGATTGAAATAGATTTTACAGAGAAACGAATGAGGAGGAGAAAAAGAAAGGATGTCAAGAGAGAGGGATTCAGGCAATATAGGAGAAAAAAGGAAGGAAATAAAAGTTTCAAGTTTGAACTGATTCATTAAACAGCTGTGGGCTCTGCATCCCTACCTGCCACACCCCAGCCTTGCCATAGATATTAGGCCTTGGCAGCACAGCTGTGTGTGTCTGTGTGTGTGTCTGTGTCTGTGTGTGTGTGTGTTGGTTAGAGGTGTGCCAGGATGACATCATACAGTAGCTTGCTGAGAAGGTCTACTGCAGGCACATGGCATCTACAATATTTATAGACCCCCAGAACAGATGAGCTCACCCAGTCACTCAGTGTGACTGGCTTCACTTCACAAAGCCAAGAAGTGGCAGAGAAGTTACTCACGCAATCTGTGCCACACCCACTCACATGAACATTTGCTCCTCTCTCCTAGAAAGACCCAGATGCAGTTCATTAGAGATTGTGGAAATATGTACACACACACACACACACACACACTGTGACATAAAAAGCATCTGTATTTTTCAGTGAAAATGAGCTGCCACTGTGTGAGTCATAAGTAAAGGGATGAGGGATTAAACCGGTGGGAAAATAAGGAACTGCTACAGTGACTTCACACATAAACACACAATATAGGGACAAATGCAGGCGCACATACACACACGCGCTAAAGGACCTCATCCCCCTGCTAACATGTGTATATCACACACACACACACACAAACACACACAGGATTTAAATCCTCATATCCCAAAATAAACAAAATCATTTCTTGGTAGAGCAAATACTGTACATGAGTGTAACAGTAAAGTATGATTAAGAGTGACCACTGTGTGTGCACGTGTATTTGTGTGTGTGTGTGTGTGTGTGTAAAGGTGTTATGGGTGCATGTGAGCAAGTGACTGTGCGAATGAGCGTGTGAGCTTGAGTTACAAGGCTGAGGAGCTCCAGAAAGAAAAATCACATTTCATAAATAAATCATCCAGGGCCTTGTGATGGATGTGCACGCACACACACACACACACACACACACACTGTAATGCTTCATACCATGGCCATCATAGTTCAGTCCAGATTAGAGGCGAATCATTTTTAAAGAGCTGTGTGCTGCTTCTTCTTCTGTGTGTGTGTGTGTGTGTGTTCATATTCCTAAGCTGGTGGCAGAGCCTTACATGTCCTGCTGTCCAGAGCTCTGTGGAACCATCCACTGAGGAATTTAGTCTCTTACACACCATTTAGCTTCAGCATAACATTTTCACAGCACCATGCTCTGTATCACACAGTATTACAATGAAAAATTTACTGGTGTCCCACAAACATATTTGTCCATATCATTCTTTATCTTTACCATTTTCGAGCAGATTGATCAGGACCTAAAACAAACTGATTGATTACACTATACCGTGTGTAGCAGCTCAGCTCTGACTGGCTCATAACCTGGTAAGAGACTTTTTGAAGATGAAGTCAGAGCAAAACGACACTTCTTAGCATTTAACTTCAAAGCTGAGACGTTCTGTAGCTCATATTAACCTAATATGTGAGCCGTGCTGTTAACATGTCTCCTTAGATGTTGGAAGAACAGGAGGAGGTGGGGATGAAGTTGTCAATATGAAATAATTTTAGTTGATTTGATTTTTTTGAGATATTGTATTACTCAAAAAAGAAATTATTAAATTTTATGCAAGATTAGAAAATCCAGAAAATTACCCCTTACTTGTAGTAGACAAATGTTTTAATGAAGACTCTCAGGAAGCAGTACAACAGTTCCACTCCATTAGGTACAAACAATGAAATATTTCAGCCTTTCAGGTAAAATTCATAACTTTGTCACATCTAAAAAAATAAATAAAAATCCACAGACATGCGTGCAGGATGATGAAATCTACAATCTGGGACAATTTGATGGAGATCAAACATGGATTATGGATGCCTTGGCAGGTTTGTGTTCGCTGAGTGCTTTCTAGTTTATTCTGTTGTTTTTCATTTTTGGATTTGAGATATCAGTCTAGTTCAGTTTATACAGTGAAAGAAATTGAATATTTATTCATTACAGTACATATGCTTTCCAGAAATGAGCCCCATTGTAAAACATTTTTTTAAAGCTCGACAAAGATGAGGGAGACAGGATACGAAGCAAGTAGTTTTCATCAAGCATCTGGTAAAAATGTTAAAATATGGGTGGGTGCTGGATGGTTTAATTATTATTTTCTTAAAAATCTGACATGCTGCCATCATGCTCGGTGGTGGTTGTGTATCCAGTGCCACACTCTTATGTTTGCATCCATGTGGTGTACAGTAATAAGGACAGAGGCTGTGGGGGAAGGACAGGACACCAGTGTGATGCCTCACTTTCAGGCACCATGAGAGGTGCATGTTGCGCCTCTATCATTACAGTAACAGTTATCGTAAACTTACTGTAGATGCACACGCACACACTCTCAGGGGTGTAGAGTTACATCCTGCCACTGCAGTTTGCGCTACGTGAAGGACAAGAGGAACGTCCCTGACCTTCACGAGCGCTCACAAACACACCTAAGCTACTCATTACTCACAGCCATTTTTAGCTACATAAAAGATTGGGGAAGATTATTGAAAATTATGCCGGACGTTCCCTTGAAGCAGTTTATTTACTCTGAATATGAAGATTAATATTAATACAGCTGTGTTTGATGCATCTCCTGCTTTCCTCTAGAACCAAGATACACTTTCATCTACAAAAACAGAGCAGCTGGGACGGACGGAGTGTGCGCTTGTGCGGTCCCTGGAGTATATGTGTGTTGGTTTGTGTGTTTTTCAGTGAATGAGTCCATGTGTTTGTGTGTAGTAGGGGTGTATTTATAAAAATAATTAGTCAGACTTGACCAAAGCTGTATGCATTTGTGTATCACTAAGTGGGCAAGAACTGGTTTTGGTGCAATTTACATTTTTGCTGTGAATAAACACAACAGGAGTTTTGTTTGTTTGGTTTTTTTTTTATTGAAGATGTGAGACAAATTATCTTAGAAAGACAAGCACATCTTCCCATTTCTGGAAGACACGAGTGAGGTGTGTCTGTAGAGTTCACATAGATGTATAAATACACCATGCTGCTTTTGTTTGCTTTGATAATGTACATTGTGGTAGTAATAGGTTTCCCCGGGAGCTTACGGGGGGCAAGGTGAAGGAGAGACGAGTGAGCTAAGCCGTGCACTCTGACTGAATGATGAGGACAGCAGCATAGAGAGACAGAGCTGACACAGGTGCTTTAGACAGAGTCAGGAGGGAGGAGGTGACAGAAGAGACTGAAAAAACAAATTAGGGTAGCAGGAGGAGCAGGAGGACGAGGTGAGGAGGACGGTGATGAAAGAGGACGAATAAATCTTCGCCGAGTGATGATGGTGGCTGTTATCTGTTTAACGCAGGGAAACGGCAACGTGTGTAAATACACTGCCTTCATTTCCAGTGGAGATAGTAAAGATATCCTCACATCACTTTCACACTTTTAAAGTTTTTATCTAAGCTGCTGATATTTCTATAAACAGTGTCCTGCTCCCTCACTATTCAATCCTCCATTCCTGCACACTGTAAAAAATACAAATAGCTTTATAGTCAAAAATATAAGTAACCCATGAGAGTCCAGTAATGTTCTATATTTATTAAAATTCAGCTTTATTTATCATAAATTCTTGTGTAATTTTGGATTTTTCTTCCTAATGAAGGATACATACATGTGTTAAGATACATTTATTTTACATTTTTGTTCAGAATTATACAAGATATCCAATCCAATCCAGCTTTATTTATAAAGCACTTTAAAACAACCGCAGAGGACCAAAGTGCTGTACAGAAGAATAAATAAAAACAAAATCAAAGAATAAAATACAAGAATAGATTAAAAGAGATAAAACAACTGTACAAATAAAACAATAAAACATAAAATAAACAGAATAAAAGCAAAAAATAAATTCAACATCTCGTTCAACAGATATCTGTCAAGTGACCAATTAAAGTTACAGAACCAACTCTGGATTGGTTGGATTTATACAACACTTTTCTAGACACACAAAGTACTTTACAGAGACCATTATTCATTCATACCCAGTCATACCAGTGGTAGTAAGCTATGATCGCCACATCTACAGCCCCTCCGACCACCACCAAACCATTCATTCAACATTCATACGAGGCAAAGGTGGGTAAAGTGTCTTGCCCAAACACACACCGACCGCAACTGTGAGGAGCAGGAATTGAACCACCAACCCTTCGGTTGGTAGACGGCTGCTCGACCACTGAGCCACTGCCATCTTACATTGTTACAGCTACATATCTATTCACAAAAAGTGCCCCAGCTGTTGGTATTTATTTTTTTAACCGTGTTTCGATAGAAAATGTCGATGGTATTGAACTTTAAACCTGTATCACTGTTACAAATTAGTTGTATATCATACATCATATCTGGGTGACAGGGTTGACTCGTCTTGTGGCTAAAAGTTGTTGAGGAGAGATTACAATTATGTTTGAATTTGTAATTTAGATGAACAGTTTATAATAGTAGGGAATACAGTTTGCTTTCTTGCTTGATATTACTCTCATATATATGCAGCCAGCAGCTTGGTTAGCTTAGCTTAGCACAAAAACTGAAAACAAGGGAAAGCAGGGACAGCATATTATCCTGAATGTATATGCGTGTATTCATAAATTTGTTTGTGGATACGCATTGTTTGCGTGTACAGAGGCGGTGAAATCCGAGCGTGCCCTCTGCTCCATGTTACAGTAGGTTACGGTGTAAAATGGCTGCTCTCCGTCGAGGGAAGGTTCAGCTGAGATTAGCTACGCTTGGAAAAAAAAAATAGGGAAGAGAGGAAGGAGTTGAAGAAGAGGAGCGAAAGAAGAAAAAGGGATGACAGAGCAAGCGCGAAGGAGCTGGAGTGGATAGAGTGTGAAAGAAGCAATCAAGTGCAGTTAGGCAGCGGCATGAGGAGAGAGGCTGAGGTGGAGGAAGAAAAAGAGAAAAAGCTGTGAGAGGCTGTCAGATAAAAAAAAGTCAGAGGTCTCCCACTTCTGTGAGTTCGGCTGCAGAAAATGCTCTTTCAAATGTGTCAAGTTTCTTGTGTTTTGTAGTCTGTGTGTGTGTTGTCTGGAGTTGTTGTTTCTGTCTGACGGTAAATCCCAGATTCTTACTGCTACTGATGTCCAGAGAAAGTTCTCACGATTCATAAAATATTGCAGCTTTTCTTGTTTTTCTGCGTCTCTTTCCTCTCAGTTATGAACCTAAAGAATTATATGTGCAATCATTAATGTTTTCTTCACTTTGTAAACCTCTAGCTGCCTCCGAAGCTGCTTCTCTGACTCTGTGTCAAAGTTTCACATGGCTCTGTTTCCCCACTAGTTTTGGTGAACACCTTGCGCTGCCAGTAGGGGTCTCTGTCTCTCCACTCACCCAGGTACCAGCGGTGACCGGTGTGTTTGGCTACTCAAAAATGCTGAGGCCCGAGCCTGCAGTTGAGCTGCTGTCAGTTAATGGGGGAAGTCACCACAATCATTAAAGGATGTTGTGATGTGTGGAGACTTGTCTTTCTCACTGAACCATCTCCTGCTCTCTCCATCTCTTCTGTGAACCCCTGTTTCCTTGACAACCAGGTGCGAGCGAGTAGACCTGCAGCCAGGAACCATTTGTCATCTCTTTCTACATTTATGCACCAACATTCCCAGTGGTTATGATGTTGAGTGGGCATTTTGATATACATATTGACTAACTGAGCATAGAGTATGGGATCAGTGAGTGATGGAGCACAACATGAAAAGCAAGGCAGCGTAGAATTATAATGTACTTTAGATGCTTTTTTTTTTTTTTTAGCAATTTTTATGACTTTATAAAACAGTCAAGATGTACAGCTAAAGATATCAAGGATTCTTCTGTGTTTAAACATATGTTACTCTATTTACAGAGGTAGGTTGATGCACGTACAATATCAGTCAGTGTATATTCACAGTGTAGCATCTGTTCAGCTTGCTCCAGCATTTTGCTCAAAATGAAGTAAAATCCAACATTGTGCAAAGCGAATCTGCTTCAGAGATTGTTAAGAAATTCCTAAACAGCAGAAGCACACTGAAACTGTCAACAGTGAGAAGCAAAGTGAGCATCGTCAAAATTACTGCGAGACACAGAGATACATTATTCTATATTATTCTAAACCATCTTCAGTAAAGCTAAAGATTTGAGCTTTAGTTTTGGGTCCAGGTAAATTGATAATTTGGTAATTGGAAGATTTCACCCCCTCAGTCCCACATTATTCAGGTGAATCATTTTCTCAGACATTGCAGTGCTCATGTTGGGCCACAGAAAACATAAGACAGCAGTGTTTTGGATGTATGCATGTAATGACAGGAGGTTGATTTTAACATGTAGAGTCAGTGAGTTCTGCAAATAATTATCCTACATATCGTAAAGGGAAAAAACCTTTTATAAATATATGCCAAAAAGACTTCATTTTCCAGAAAACAACATTTGACATTGGGATGCTAAAGCACACTTATTGATCTCTACTGTATAAAGGAACAAGAAGAGGTTTCAGGCTCAAGTCAAGTGCACGCACTGTGAAATTCTACCGAGAGGAGGGACGAAGCAGGCTACCATTTATAAATAGAAAGAATCAGCACGCACAATGTCATGCTGGAAGAAAATGGGTCTCTTGAAATTGTGTTGAGTAAGCAGTGACTGGAGTTTTTATTAGGAGGAAATAGAGCGTTTAATTTCATGCTAATTCTTGGCATTAGAACCAAATGTGACTTAAAAACTTGTGTGAGTGCCACAACTTCCATGCTTGTGAATGTGTGTGTGCGAGCATGTGTGTGTGTGTGTGTGAGCTGCAGAGAACAGGTGGCCCGAGCCCCAAGTCCTCGCGTAAACCCTGCCTCTTCCTTCCTCCATCAGCTGATCACTTCAAGCTGCCCTGTCTCCTCCTCCTCCTCCTCCTCCTCCTCCCTCCATCCTCATCCTTTCTGTCTCATTCTGTCTTTTTTGCTGATTAAATTCATACATGTTTACCTCAACCCCCGGCTCTCCCCCTCTTTTCCGCCTGTCCCTGTTTATCATCCCTCTACCCTCTCGCTCTCTCTCTCTCTCCTTACCCCTTCCTCCCCGCTGTGCCTCGTCCCAGGCTGTAGTGCGAGCAGGCTGACTAGCGGAGTGCTGTTGTCCCGGCGAAGGGCAGAGAGAGCAGTGCAGGAGTCTCATCTAACTCTGCTACACTCACTGTCGACAAGGACTCAGAGGAATTAGCCCTCTTTTCTACCATCCTCGCCCTTTTTACTTACCACTTCTCATCCTCTACCTCCACTGTCTCTTTTTATGGGGTGTCCATTTGAAGGATCTGATATGTTTAGCGTTCATCATGAACCCAACAGTCAAGATCCACCTTCAGAATGGGACCCACTTTAACACCTACATGTACCAGGTAGGGACTCAGCACCCGTACAGTGTGTGGATATTACCAGTGAAGGATTGTCTCCAGCTCAGATAGCTCTCTCTCTGCGGTCTCCACATGTCCTTGCCTGAGTATTGATTTCAGTGCTGATGACTCTTTTCTAGGACTGAGATATGGCCTCCTCCCCACCTCTTCCTCCCTCCTCCTCCTCCTTCCTTTTCACCACTATGCCTCAATCAAGCTGCAAAGAATGATTAATACCTCGCAGTAATGCAAATTGCATATCGGTTGAGAGATGTGGGCACACCCCCTCCAATAAGGCTTTTCACTGGTTGATGTGGTTAGTTGCATGTTTTCAACTTCCATTGTTCAAGAAAATAACAGAGATAAATATCTGTCATGCACTGATTGGGAATTCTCTTTTTTTTTTTCTTCTTCTGTGACTGTTGTGCATGCTTGACTTACCATATGCTTATTACAGCACGCGTGTGAGAGACAGACTCTACTGATGCGCAACAAAAACTCTTTGTGCTTCTCCTTTCATCCGAACAGAGGTAGTATTCCCCTCTCATCCTTCCTCTCTTTCTTTGTCCCTTTTTGCTGGTGCAGGTTTTGTTTTGCTTTGATGAAGAAATCTAGGATACATGAATGGATGCTATTCTGGGTTCAGGCCTTCAATCGGCGCACAGGCGAAGAGAAAGTTGGAAAACTTGCAGGGATTTGACACCTATTTGCATGCTGAACCGTAAGAAAAGGAGATTCTCTAAGAGAGACCGAGCTGACGTGTCAGCGGTGCGCTCTTATATTGCTGTGAAATACTTTTCCTGTGTCCAATAATCAGCCTATTAAATGACTTTTGATATGCATGTTGTCACGGCGATGGTTACTGTATTTCTGAGAGGTATCATTTTAAAGCCCTTCAGAACTCTTTTAGATCCACTTGTGCTTTGGATTTAACAAAGAAATCCCCCTTTTTTGTCAAGGTGTACAAAGTTGTGGAGTTGTATTTACACTGAGTGTATTTGCTGTTTTGTTATCAGTGTTTCAGAAGAGTCCACAACTGGCACAGCTTCCTGGCATTATCCCTAATGTGCTTTACTAATGCTGATTTGCCCATGCTTCATTTTACTACACCTGTCCCAGCCATGAATTGAAAACTGAATTTGTTGGGGGTTTTTTACCGTATTTTTTGGACTATAAGGCGCACTTAAAATCGTTTACTTTTTGAAAAAATCGACAGTGCACCTTATGTATTAATTCTGGTTGTGCTTACCGAGCTCCAACCGATTTTATGGTGGTGCACAGCGCTCAAAAATCTGTTGAAATGTCTTAGTACAACTTTGGTAAACTGCGAAGCCGCACCGCTTGATGGATTGTCGGAGCATTACAGCTACTGTAGTCAGGAGCCGAGCGGAGTAATACATATCACAGTACATATTACTCCGCTGACACACATTATTTCGGACGCCAGGAAGACTAGCTGGTGCTATTGGCAACAGCTAATGGGGATCCTTTTTAATAAATACACACAATATTACGGTGTGTATAAGGACCCCAAAATGGCACCTGTTAAGAGACAGTTGCTTAATGTGCCTTATAATCCGGTGCACTTTATGTATGAAAATAGACCCGTTCATTCTCGTTCATTGATATTGCGCCTTATAATCCAGTGCGCCTTATAGTCCGAAAAATACGGTAATGTACTTTCCATGTTGCAGGTTAGGTACAAAAGGTAAATAAGTTTTGATTCAGAGTGGAGGTCTGTGGAGATCTGCAGTCAGCGGCTCCTCTTCCCTGTGTGGGAAGCTGTCGCACTTTGTCGCACAGAGGGAAAAATCTCTCAGCGGCTTCTGTGCACGTTCGCATTTTTTGGCGTGTGCAGCCTCACGAATGTGCGACCGAGTACGTCTTCGTTCGTCTGATGAAACGTTCATGCAAAGTTTGTCTGCTGCTCCAACACTTTCCTAATGAGCTGTTGCCATGGCATCGGAAGCAGTGTGAGGGGTGGCGTCATGGCAACTGATTACTCACTGCCTACTTAGGGCCAACACCCAGGCAAGGTGTTGTGGCGTGTGTGTGTGTGTGTGTGTTGATTAAGATTTGTCAGAAGGAAGGTCGAGTCCACCTCCCTGCTCCCTCTGCAGTGGTGAAGAGTTACAGAGCTGTGATATCTGAATCTCCCCGGGGACTCACTCATTCTCCAGTCCCTGACCCTGCATTCATCTTTGCTGTGACATTCCTCAGTGAATTACCACGATTTACATCAGAGTTAATTTAGTGTCTTTCAGTGTTTGCAAGTGAGAGGATCCCACTCATTATGTGCAATCTCTAATGTACTCCTTCTTTTCTGGCTTTCCTACAGCAAGTGATTTCTAATCTGAAAAATCTGTATTGTTGAACTTCCACAGAATACACAAACACTTTCTACTATGCTGCATTTAAAATAGAGTTTATTAAGTTGCACCTCGCTGCCATACTTGAGTAAACTCAGAAACTGACGCCACTCGTGCGATTTGGCTGTAAGCATCGTCCCATTAGCATAAATGATATCACATAACACCACCCTAGCCTTTTAATCATATGATGTGTGAATGAGGTAATAGCTGTGTTTACAGTTTCACCCTCTTTCCCTTCTTGCTTAGTCACATAGTTTCCTGTTTTCCTTCCCTCCCACCCGCTGATGCTCACAAACGCACTGCTTGACCTCACCGTTCTCACACTACGGCAGACATCAATTTATATTTGCACTTGCTTCAGCCTCCTGTCTCGTTAATCTACTCACACTTCTCAGAGCGCTGTTCCTCAGTTTATAAATTGTTCATATTCTTGTTCAAATGCAGGACATATTTTGACAATGAAGTAATGGTAATGTATAATTCCTCATCCGTCTTTTCCTCATCCCCCATTGTATGTGTCTGGTTTTGTTTTGAGGTCCAATTTCTTTGAGCTGCAGAGAAGTGATGTGAACTTGCAGTGAATTATAGTGTTTGTTTTGGCAAAGAGGGTCGTTGTCAAAGTAACTGTGTGATAAGGAGAAGAGTTTTCTAAAACAGAAAAAGTAAATATTATTCAATATGCAGCAAACTGTCTGTTGCATTGCAGTACAGTTAAAAACTGGTAAACAACACTGATGCAAAAATACTTTGCAGAACGAGTGAAGGTGCAGAAATTAAAGAGGCGTTGTTTTAACAGTGTTTAAGAGCAGGGGCGCCGCCAGGAACTCTGGGGACCATGAAAAAAAAAAAAATCACATTGGGCCCCCCAAGGAAGCTGTTGTTACCACATCTCCAGGACCGAACTGACGAATTAAGACCTTTCCCTGCATTGATTAAATGTTGGTTAAAAAGGAGTGAGATTTAGGCTAACAGTAGCTAGCTTTTTTTAGTATGGACATTAAGCTAACAGGTTCATTTCTACTCACAGACTATAGCTAGGCTACCCACCTTTGTTGCAGAAACATTGGCTCACATACTGACACCTTTTTTTGCCTCTCTTCTCTCTCCTGTCTCTCTTTCCTGTTTTGAAAACCAGATTTTATTTTAGTCCTATAAGCAGCACTGTAGCTCTGGCACAACTACTGACTGCAGGAAGCACCGTCACCCTGAGTGCGCTAAGGCAGGACCAAACCATTTCATGCAGATACAGGGGGGTGGTCAGTCAATATGGATGTTTACTTTTTGGTCAATGTGGATATTTAACTTTTACAGCTAAAAACAAAGAGTTTTTGATCATTTTCTAACTATATTTGAAAAAATATTCACAACCCAGATATATAGCAAAATCATAGTTTAATTTTTACCTATTTTTTGGGGGCCCTGTCAGCCAGGGGCCCTTGGAATTGTCCTAATTCCCCCCCCCCTGTACA
>OOFC01048101.1:4498-23729 GCA_900323345.1 Pseudochromis fuscus
TTTTTTTTGGGGGGGGGGGGTGGATCTCAGATTATCTCTGGTGTAAACATGTATATAAAAATGCATGCATGCCTGTAGAAGTGGGCTGTAATGAAGGCAGCAGTGTGGATATGTGAGTGAAGAGTTGGGCAGATAGACACAAAGATCCTCCCACAGCTTTATATGTTCATGTAAATGCTTGAATGATGACCAGTCTGCAGGTGTGAAAATATGACACAGGAATCCTCCTTTTTTTTTCTTCTTCCAGTTAGGATGCTGCAGCAGCGAGGATGAGACTGCAGGCCTCCTACATCATCAGCAGCAGCAACAGTATGAAGCGCATCACTTCTCTTTCCTGTCACTTTTAAACTTCCCCACCGTGTCTTCCCCATCTGCTCTGACTATACCGCTCAGTGTTTCCTGCCTGTTTCCTCCTCTTCTTCCTACCTCTTGTGCAGTGCCAGTCTTGAATCTGAATGACCACCTGTTAAGACAAATCGCTTCAGGAGGAATAAAGCGAGTGTGTGTGTATGCACGTTTGTGAGCGCTTCAGGGAATGAAAGAAAAGAGTCATTGAGCGAGTCGGAGAGACGGCAAAAGCAGAGTGTGTGTTTCAGAGAGAGAGGAAAAAACAGGAGGTGAGGAAAGAGCCGAGGCAAAGAGTGAGAACTGACTGTAACAGGAAAAAAATAAATAAAAACCAACAACGTGAGAATGGAAAGTTGAGTCTGGCACCTAAGGAAGAAAAAGAGATCCTATTAAAATCATACCTGCTGCTGCTGCTGAATAAATACACTCCTGCGAGGCATTTTTATTACAATATGTTCCCAAGCTCCTCTTGCTTTTTATCCCACACAGGCACATGGAAAAGAATGAGGGAAAGATCATGAAGGATGCTGGGAAATCAAAAGTGAGAAAAAAAAAGTGGAGAAAGAAAAAGAAGCAGAAAGACGAGCATCCAAAGATATTCATTTGTAGGCTCTTGTAAAAGGTTGTAATTAGTTGTTGTAGATTAATAGCGAGGGCGGTGAGAGGACTGTCAGCTCTTAGTGCCTCCAAGGACTGGCAAGTAGGCTGAAAGTCAAACTTCTGCAAAGTAAATCCAAGAGCCGACTTATAAATAATACAGATTCTGAAAAACATTGAGTGATATATTACTGCAGATCTGCCTCTGAAGCCAGTGCACACATGAATGAATGTATCAGGTTACATGTAGGACACAAAGAAACCCAAAGCAGCGTCCTTTTCTCTGCTGGCTCAGGTTCAGGCAATCCACTTTAAGCATGGTTTTTAGCAAAGGGATGAGCCATTTGAAGGAAGAGGAACTATTTAAGGGGATGGACCGAGTGGGAAGCGAAGGGACAAATGTAGAAACCACTTCAAGATCAGTCGCTAAAAGGAAATAAAAAGCTGGAGACTCTCACAGATATGGAAAGTTATTAAAAAAAAAAGTGAACGATGACAAAAGAAAAAAGTGAGGCGATGCTTCCCACGTGCAGGAGTGACTCAACATTTCTTTGATTTAGCAGGAGTGTGAAGTGTCTGTGGGCTGGATGACTACAGGCTGAATTTATCCCCCGGTCAACGCAACCGACAGTTCATTCACAAGTTTACCTCATTAGCATCTTGAGGCATTAAACATGACACAAATAATTAACCTCCTAAGAACACTTTGTACACAATCAGTGGTTGCACTGGAGCCAGCAATACAGAGCTCCAATGGGACTTCACTCACTGCTAGCCTGCTCCAGCACAATTTACTACACAGCATAAAAACAACTCACCCGCAGCTCTCAAATTCACTTTTAAAAGACACGTCACTTTGGTGTATGTTGAGGTAAAAGCCAGTGTAATCCAGTTATACTGCACTGTCACGCTGACACACACACAATGCAGTGAATATAAAGCTTTAACCCTTTATTCTGAACAGTGTTGATGTTTTTAAAAACCATTCAAAAACTCATTTATTTAGACAAGCATTTTAGTCAATACTTACTTTTTACACTGTATTTATATTTGACTATTTTATACATCCTCTCTTACCTTTATATGTATTTATATTTTATATATGCTTTCTTTTTTATATAGGTTTTTACTGTGAAGCGCTTTGTGTCTGTAAAAAGCGCTTTATAAATAAAGTTTACTTACTTATTCTTTGATCTGTGGCCATCACATCTGCAAGATTTTGTCAGGATTCATCAACTAGTGCTGACTTATCTCCTACTGTATTCATTTTTAAATTTCTTTTTCAAACTAAAATACATTTCAGTGACAAAAACATTTGTATTCTTCTACAAAAAATAAGTTTTGGGGAAACAACAGTCACTGAATTAAATCATCTAAAGCAGTGGTCCCCAACCACCGGGCTGGGGACCGGTACCGGTCCGTGCAGCAGTTGTTACCGGGCTGCACAGAAAGAATAGATAAAAATATAACTTCCTTTGCATTGATTATTAGAGTCTGAAAGACATTTTATTTTGAAAGGAACGACCGGATTCTCTTCAACGTAACTTTTGCCATTGCCTCTTGACACGTCAATACACTTGTCTCAGTCACGTGACACCTATCATGTATAATGTCAGATACGTTAGCCAAAAAATATGCCCTCAAACTAGCGAATAAAATACAAACGTCTTTGGAGAGCTTCTTTGCAAAGGGTAAGAGGACAACTTTTTATGCCGGCTGTGTTATATTATTTTCGCTGTATTTATCTGCCACACCTTGAAGGCCGGTCCGTGAAAATAATGCCAACATTAAACCGCTCCGTGGTGCAAAAAAGGTTGGGGACCACTGCTGTAAGTAACCAAATCAACTCAGGTGAAAACATAACCACTTTAGCGGCGGTAATAATGACTTGTCAAATAGGATGTTTCAATTTTGTGACATCATTAAAAAGTCGATTTTCACTAAGTACGTAAGTCGGAATTAACCGTTTTTGACCCTAATTATCCCTTTCACTGACATTACCCCAAGATTATTGGCACCCTGAAAGGCGGCTTCCCAGGAAAAATCAGCGCTATTTAACATTTTTGCGTACTTCTTGTCATTACACACTCGCATAAGGTGTTTGCATTTGGGGTAAATTCACCTAAATAAATAAACACAAGTACGTGGACCGGTATAGCAGTCTGTTCATCTGGGTGTATGGGTGTAGCACAACCCAAATGGCGTACAACTGGTGAATGTAAACAAAACCATCTTCCTGGTATAGCGCTGTGTGATAACGTGTTCATCCGCTCCACTTAACAACTAGTTCCCGCACGAAATTTGTTTAAACGTCACAAGAATTTCTTAATAAATTTATGGGAGGTGGTGACATCACCTCGTCATAAACCGAGGATCTCATGCTATGATAATCGTATTTTGCTGTCATTAAAAACAAAGATATTGTGTCACTAAATAATTAACTTTTGATAAAACTTTCCACTTACAGAGCAATAAGAGGAGCGGAGTTTGCTTTAAAGATGATACTGAAATTTGAAGATGGGTATTTACACACCAACTGCAGGACTTGTTGAAGTCCATAAACAGAGTGATAAATATTAGGGTCCTGCAGCTACAGGCTTATGAAGGTGGTAACTTTGCAACACTAGTAGGAAGTCTTTGTCAACTCCAGTTGTCAGTCTGGATCCCCCATCCGACTGTCAGGGTGGATGAAGTCAGTGCATTCGGAGTAACAAACACATATTCATGTCAACATAAATAAGCTATCATGTCAGCACCCCTAAGGGCAAAGTTAGTTGATATTTATCTGTATGTATCTCAGGAGCATGAGTGACAGTAGATGGTAATAATACAGTCTGAAAAATCAACCTCGAACTCACATCTCTGTCTCTCTCCCTCCACTGTAACTGTGATTGACACCTTCTCCTGAAAGATGCTCCTAGTTAGTAAGTGGCTGTTGCTCATAATGAACCAGTTTGTGGTGTGTAAGGAGAATTAAGACCACCTCAGGTTATCCAGGTTTAAAACTGTAGACAATATAAACAGAGCTCAGAAATAAGGATGTATTTCTTTGAAGACTTCAGCGACTGGAGCTTTTTAATTTATACTCACGCTGATGCAATTGCCTCGTGACACAAAGATGGGGAATAAAAAAAAAAAAAGACTTTCTTAGCCAGCAGCTGCATGCATGTGTTATCTGTATATTAGTCAGGATTAAGCTGAGATGACAAAATTCTTCCCTCCAAAGCTGTGATAGCTGCGTTATTCTCCATGTGCCTCTTCAGTGTCTCGGCTGCCGAGCTTACGTTATATTTATTGTAGGGTTTTTGTGTCGGCTTATGGCGCCTGACAAGAGTCGAGTCGGGAAGATCAGAAATTCAATTTACTGCTGAGACACTTGGGTTAATCAACAAAAAAACACAACAAAGATAGATAGGCAGACCCACCAAAAAGAAAAAAAAAAAAAATCACACACATTAGTCAGACTGTCGCTCATACACAGAAACACGGACGCAAAGACAAACAGACAAGAGGATTAGTGTGATGTTAGCCAGGCCGCTGTTTGTTTATCCTTGTAACGACATCACAGTGTGACAATACAGACACACACACAAAAAAAACACTTGTGCAGTAATAATGGCAGTGGCGCCAAACAAATTGTTTGAATAGATGCTAATATAGCAGCGTTGCACTCTGCATGCAAATACATATGATGGTGCCTGATCAATTCCCGCACATCGCCATCCATCAAAAACATGCTGAGCGCAGACCAAACGCTATTAGAGCCACTTCCACACAAAGAGTGTGATGTGTTCAGTGGGAGAAGACAGCAGTGGGGGGAGGAAGAAAAAAAAAGACGAGTAAGTAGCAGCAGAAGGATAAAATGCAGAAGTGAGTAAGGAGATTAAAGACTAAAGTAAACGTCTACATGAGTATAGCATCAAAATCAATTTATATTCCAATTTTGCCATCATATAACACAGTGTTCGTCCTGTCATCTGGCGCCGTTATCAATTAACTTAAGAGTGGAGGAGATGCTTTGGATAGCGTGGGTCATAACTTTCACTTTTACCACGCCGGGCCGACCCATCAATTGATTTTATTTCGAAAAAAGGGTTTTTACAGCTCCTGACCCAACCACCTGTCTTCAGCTTAAAAAATCCACTCTTCTTCTGCAAACACCTAAGTGCTTGTGTAATATCTGGGTGCATGCGCGCTGCTGCAATCTCAAACTGCCAGTGCTTCTTAAGCTAAAGCAGAGACTCTACAGAGGAGAGGATCGACATAAAGACCTGAGGAGAGGAGAAAAGATGAGGGAGTGGGATGGAGGGGAACTTGCTGTGCACAGTGAAGCTAAAGCTATGTAGCCTGAACTTCCAATAGTCAGGAACAGGACAGAAGAGGGAGAGGAAGAAGAAAGGGGGAAATATACTGATAGAATGAGCTAACAGCTCTATTTCCACTAGTCCCACATATTCATCCAAATCGATTCCCTTTGAGAAGTGAGAGGCCATTTCTCTTCTGTAAGACAGCTGCATCCAGCTATCGGAGTAACACACACACATGCAGGCACATGGTACAGTCGCATACACACACTTAAGTGTTTTCGTATTTACAGTTACATATGTTAACACTAGGGGTGGGACTCGATTTTAAGAAATTAATAGATTTAATTAGAAGCTTTGCAATTAATTAATCTCGATTAATCGCATTTGAATCACAAAACAATATTTGCCCCAAAATGCAACATTTTTTGTTTAATTTAAATGGATTTTAGTGGACGACTAAATCAAATAATAAACACAGACATGAATATTGTAAACTCAGCTCTTTTCATGTGTGGGAAAATGCATTTAATTGCATTTCAATTTGAAACAGTAGAAAAATAAATAGACAATGTCCCTTGCCAAAAGTGAACAGACTTAAAGTTAAAGTGCCATTTTAAGTACTTTAAATACTTTATTCAGAAATGTATGGACAATAATGTATTCTTAAGCCCTGAACTTTTATTTTGAAATTTCAACTGTAGAAAAATACCATAGACAAGTCTCAGGCTCCCCCAATTTGGGGGCCTTAGGGTTTAAAGGTAAACAAAAACAAAACCAGCCAACATAAAGTGCAATTTCTACTTCGTTCTTCTTCTGGTAAGACAACCAGAAATATATTTAAATGGTCATGTGACAGGCTTAAATTGCACTTTCATTCGTCCTGATGGTGACCATTGGCCGAGCTCTAGTGTATGCATCAGTACCAGGAAATCGTGCAGTGACAAACCCTTCACGATGTTTGAAATGCAAACTGAGATTAAATGCATTTTTGTGTAATTAATTAATCATAATTAATGCGTTAACGTCCCACCCCTAGTTAACACACAAGCTATACACTAAGAACACACAACAAGTCCTGCCACGGGAATCTCACTCAGGACCGTTTGGTAGCAAGATATCCAACAACGCTCCAATGATGTCATTACTGCAGTCAAGACACACACCCCTACACACACACAGCCAATTATAGAGACACAAAAAAAATGCCTTGGTATGCAAAATACTGATACATGCTTGCATAGATATAATCTGGTGCCCAGTTGTGTGCACACATTTATCTGCACAGAGGTGTGTGATAGAGCAGCCGCCCCAGTGGTTTAGGAGGGTGAAGATGTTCTCGTTAAATGACAGCGTGATCCAAGCCAAACAAAAACAAATGTCTCCGTGCAGTAATTGGACAAACTCATAAATGATACCATAAAATGTTATTTTCATCCACTCTCAGTCTCTCTTTCCCCTTCTCCCCCTTCCACTCTTATTTGCTATTTGACATGAGCAGGCAGCAACAAACATCAGAGAGCGTGTGTGTGTGTGTGTGTGTGTGTGTACGTGCGTGTGTAATTATACCGCCTGAGGGGAGACAACAACCGGGATGGATGAATAATGTCCTTTGATCACAGTAACACCACGCACGCACAAATCTACTACATTAATGCTGGCAGTTACATCAGGTGTGTGTGGTTAGTTGGTGAAAAAAAAAAAAAAACTTTTTCGCTCGTAAGTCTCCAGCCACCAGCCGCCATGACAGCTGCCTGGAAATAAACAGACTCGCACACGGACACAACCCGAGTCGAGTGTAGTGCTAATGTACACGGGCAGGAAATACTGTTCATAATCCTGGGATTGACTGACAAATCTCACCATTATGGATCAATAAATTACATTAATACACTGGCAGCGTGTGTGTAGTGTTTGTGCGTCATTGTTTAATTAGCGGGATGGAAACATTGAGCAACACTGGCTGATAGAGGGTTTCCCTTTTTAACCACTGTGCAGTGCAGTCAGTCCCAATTATAGGACCAGAGGGCCAGGGCATCCATCCAGTGACAGTGTGTGCTTGTACTTAAAACTGACAGTGAGGTCACAACTTGGGGCGAAATTGTGGTGATGGAGTGTTTCACTAGAGAAACTCACTACACTGCACACTACACTGCCACCATCTTACATGTTTTTACAAATGATTGAATAAGAAAACACCTTAACATGGCTACAGACTGATCTGATGTATCCAGTCATTCAAATTGATCTAAAGTTGTGTCCATTGCCACTAGTTTCCCGTAGTTAAAGAAAAAAAATAAAGAGCAGTTAGAGGTGAGGCAGGATTAAAAACCTAAAGAAAGACATTATCTTTCCCCCTTAATAATATTAATAAACAGCAATAACCTTCACGAAGGCATAATCCAGCTGTACTGATGCTATCGACTGAACACTGTTGCCCTCTTGTGGGGAGTTAGCAACACTGGTGAAGTTATTATTAACACCTGAGCCTCCAAATTTCCACCTGGACTTTTTTATTCTTATTTTGATTCAAATTTAACATTCAAAATCTAACATGCATGTGCAACTGCAATGTTTTTGTTCACTAAAACTCTAAAATCAAAATCCGTTTTTGTGTTTTTCTTCTATTTTTGCTTCATCGTCACAACACGTAGTAAATTGTAAATGGGCTAATTTGCCAGCTTCTGGGAGAGGCGCTAGTGAAATTACCGTAATGACACCATGTTCATGTGTAAAGTGTGACGTCTCAGCTCTCGGAAACTGTTGGAATTTGTCCAATTGCACAAACCGTGACATAATTACGGTAATCAAAAGTCGCTTGTGCAGATGTATCGCTGGCGATACGTTCAGTGTTAAAGGGTTAATGTTATGCAAATGACAAATAAAAAAAAGTTTAAGTATAAAACTTTCGCCAGTTGTAAGCGATAAGAATTATTTGAGATTTCAGGATTTTTTCAAACAAGATCCCATCCTCTCTCTACCCAAAAATACAGTAATTTGTTTTTTGTGTAACAGCCTCTGGTGGATGTAATTGTGGCTCAGGTGGTAGAGTGGATCATCGACAAGGTGGAAGATTGGTGGTTCAATCCCCAGCTCTTCCTGTCCACTCACAGAGAGTGAGAACAAGATGAAAACTGCAAATGTGAAGCAAAAATTAAATCTGACTCTGATGTATTTTCTTGTTAAAGTGACAACAATACTTTCAAAAAAGTACCACTACAACAGCTTAGGGGTTAATAATGTACTGTATATAAAAGATGGACATAGTCATGGAGTCTGAAAAGTAAAGCCACTTAAAAAATCTGACTCCAATAGATTCTTATTATTCTTATGTTATTAGCTATCCTGGTCTCACATACCAGCTCTTCCCTCGTGTCCAAATATGGTCACATTTGGCTCCAAGCAAAAACAACATGGCGGGTGGGTGACATCACAGCGGTTACATCCATCTTTTATATGCAGCAGCAGTCTATGGTGTCAACCTCACAAGGTAAATTGACTTTCATCCAAAGTGCTCCACAACAAACAGAGCTGGCTTTTCAAGTTCAGTGTCAGGAGCCAGGGATTAAATCAAAGATACTGCAATTATGAATCTGCCTCCTGAGCCACAGCAGCTCTGCAATGAGAGGAAGATATGTCACCGACTACAGTTAGGGAAAAACAACACGAAAATAGAAATCACCCAGAGAGCACAAACCTTGGGTAATTCAAACCAGTCTCTTTTTTTGGGTGGGTCTGTTTGAAGGCCAAAAATCGAAGGCTAAAAATACTTACCCCTGAATGCATGAAGAACATGAAATGTGAGCTTCACGACACATCAGGCACAATATTCATTCATTTGTTTGAACTGCTGAATAATTAATTAATCAACCCATGTAAATGAAGAGTCATTTTTTAAGTCGCTCTAGGGATGAATTCTGAAGCAAAAGCAGTGTGTGTGTGTGTGTGTGTGTGTGATCACTGTACACCGCAAAGGCAGAGCACACACACACACACTATAAAGTATTACGCTGTGGAGAAACATTAAAGGGCATCACAATATTTTCTGTCTCTTTTGAACACTTTTTGTTTTATTCAGAAGCAAAGTGTTTGTTTTTGCTTCAAGAGGCAAAACAGAGAAGGACATCTCCCATCGCTGCTGTTAACACATCTGGCGCATGCGGACCGTGATTTAATTCATGTGGCGTGCTCTAAAAAAAGCAGAGAAAAGACGAAGAAAAAAAAAACAAAACCAGTAGCTGGAGCGGCAGCAGGAGACGTCAGGGAGATCAGATCGGACATGTCAATAGGCGGCTCTGAGTTAGAGCAGACACGACTTAGGGATCCACGGTTAAAAGTGTTCGTGACCAACATGATCCAGTTACCATTATTGACCTCTGAGCACGTCGATAACCATTTAGCATGAGAATTACATGAAGGCGATCAACAAGCCGGCCCAGACATCCTCCCACACAATTAGCGAAGGAACAAAAAGAGCAAGGCTTAAAAAGTTTATGTAACATGGGAGGGAGGGAGGAAAAGAAATAATAATAAGTGGAAATAAAACTGAGGTTGTGTTGTTGTTGTTTTTATACTAAAGCAGTTTTAAGGAGTTGCTAGGGTGGTACATTCAAGCTGAACTGCTTAGGCTGCAGCAATGCAAGACGTTCCTGTCCTTAATCAATAATGTATTCTTTTCAATACAGGCAAGTGTGCATTATTCAACAAAGGCTGAGAGATGTATGGGAGGGACTAACACACGGAGATACTGTAACATTTATCTAATTAACAAGCAAGAATGAAAGACAGAGAGATGGGGGTAAAAGGGCGACGCAAAGGAGCAAAAACAGAGGAGGAAAAGAAAAAGAGATGAGGTGTATATGCTCGGTTTTCTTCTGGTATTCTCTAGAGGTTGACGTGGAAATGGCTTTGACTGGAAATCATCAGCACCAAGAGATTTAGCCTCCAAGTGACAGGCAAAGGAAACACACACATGCACGGAGTAAAGTGCATGGAAAGGCATTAAAGGCATATATATGCGGGGAAATTTCACACACGTCTATGCACACACAAGTATTAAGGCGTAATCGTGAATAGACAAACACACTGAGGCTCTTACAAGGCATAATCATTGGAGGCGAGCTTCTCCTCATATTTCACATGAGGATTAGGGAAAATCTGCGTGGAACAAGGCGGCACAAAGACTCAGCTACTTCAGAGGGTAGCCGTATAAACCTTAACCTACAGAGGGTGAGGAGTTATATAAACTTAAAAAAAAAAAAGGAAAAGCGGAAATGACTGTATACAAATGTTACGAGGAGAAGTGGACGTGGTAGACATGTCCTAATCCTTGTTTGGGGTGGAAACACTGAAGCACTGAAGATTTATAACTAATCAAAACCAAGCTAAAACTTAGCTTAGCATTAAATTTGGTGTAACTCTATGACTATGTTTATGCTAGCTGCAGAAAATGTGTCCATGCTTGTATTTACTCACCTTATAATCAAAACACGCATGAAGACACATAGTTCTCATTATATATCAGCAGTAAACCCTTTAAAAGAAGCATGTTGAAAATATTTCAGTTATATCTGTACATTAAGGTATTTTACTTACTTCCTCTTGTAACAGTTTGAGGCAGACATCTCCTTCTAGTGGTGCAAGCAGGAAGTAAAGAGGCCGGGTCATGTGACCATTCACACTAGTTACATGATAGTGATATATATTTATAGGAGACAACCTATTCTATTATTTTAAAACTTACATTAGCTGCCCAAAGCCAAAACAAGACTAAAAACATGTGGTAAGTATTGTTGCTAGTGGGATTAACCCTTTAATTCCTGGCATGTCATCAACGACAGGTCTGCACATGCGTCTTTGGATTACCGTAATTACGTCACAGTTTGCGCAATCAGAAAAATTCCAATGGTTCCTGAGAGCTGAGACGTTGCACTTTACAGTGACTATGGTGTCATTACGGTAATTTCACTAGCACCTCTCCCTAAGGCCAGCAAATAGGTGATTTACTACATGTTGTAAGAGTGTAATAACAGTAACTATGAAGCAAGAATAGCAGAAATACACAAAAACAGATTTTGATTTTAGAGTTTTAGTGAACAAAAACATTGCAGCTCCCATGAATGTTAGATTTTATATGTTAAAATTGAATCAAAATAAGCATAAAAAGTCCAGGTGGAAATTTGGAGGCTCAGGTGTTAAAGGGTTAAACCTATCACAGCAATTAATCTTTGAATGTGTCTCAAAAACATGATTTTCATACTAATACATTTCAAAGCAATTTTCTGATTTCTACAACTATTTATTTTTGGCCTGAATTTCCTGTTAAATCTATACAATTTTGCTGTAATTCAACATAAAATAATACAATGCATCCATACTGTGCGTTGTATTCATGGGTAAAAATGTTACGCATCCCAAAAATGTGACAGTGATGAAAACATTTCACACATTTTAAATTGGCTCTTAACACATTTGGCAAGCCCAGGGAGATTTATTAAAAAAAATATGTCACAGTTTTGTGAGTGGCTGAGATGAAAGTATTATCATCTAAGTCCAGCTTTTCACTCAACAGAAACATATATTACACCTTAATCTTGAGGTATAGAAGGGTCTGTATGAGCACAAAGCATCATGCAGATTTGAAGCTACAGAAAAGGTGTGAGGCAAAACACAGAGAAGACAAAGTACTGGGTTGAGCACTTCAAAGTGGATTATTTGCTCCTAATATGTTCCTAGAGAGGAAACACTCCTGCTGTCAAGGAGCTGAATTGCTGCTGTTTGAATGACACTTGCTGACAGGGGAAATAACGTGTGTGTGTGACGGTATTACCCGTGTTGTGGGGACATAATTCTGTTTACACAGACACACTGCCAGAAATTGTCAAGTTCCCACAATGTAAATGTGCTCGATTTAAGGTTAGTAAAAAAGCGGCTTTAGATTAAGTAGCAGATTATAGTCAGAGTTTGGGTAGGTCTCCAGAAAATGAATGTAATGTCCTCTGAAGTGGTGGAAACATGATTCTGTGTGTGTGTGTGTGTGTGTGTGTGTGTGTGTGTGGCAGGTGCCAATCAGGACATTCAGTAATTCCCCTCCATTCAACATCGCCCCTGGTCAAGTTGAGGGATTATCCCTCACCCCTTTATTTGTCTGCTTCCCCTCTCGACCTCCCCCCTCCTCTCCTGCCCCCTCCACCAGTACTTACACCCCTTCTCTCTCTTTCAAAAGGTGCCACATAACATTACAGGATCAATAAACCACTACCACTGTAACTTTAAGACATTTGTATATTTACTGTAAACAAACAGAGAAATGGCTGCAGGGGTCCACAGTCTCCACAGACCTCTGCTTGTTTTATTGTGTGGATTACAACTTCAGATTTGGTGGGAGATCTGCTGGACCACTTAGGGGAAAGATTGCTGAAAGGATCCTTTTATAGCAACGAGATACAAAGATTTTTTTCTCGAACGGGAGGATCTTGAAGAAAAACAAAAGATTATAGAAACACAATATATCCTCAGGAAAGAGGCAGAAAACACACACAACACACTCAGCTGGGGAGAGGAAACTAAAGGATTTAGAGGAAGTTTGATGGTGGAGAAACACAAACCAAATAAGTCGTAATTGTTTCATTTGTTCACAGTAAAAGTTTATTACCAATTGTACACTTATGTTTTAAAATGCCATATGTAGCATCTTTAATGCTAGTTGACTTAACATACTTTGTAGAGAGAAAGAACTAATGAATTTACTCTCATTAGAGGGAACAAAATACATTTTTACTTCATGTTTTTGAGCATTGCATTTAACCACTTCCTTTTTTTAAAATCTCAAATAAAATTAATACAACATCATCTCTTTTTTTTTGCTTTCATGTGTGTGTTTGCATGGTCTCTGTTGTAATTCTGCCCATTTGATTTATTGGGCTCGATATTGCTAAATAAATTTAATACCCACTTTGGTGGTTTTGACCTCTTTTACAGTTAATTCTGGTCAGACTACACCGAGGGAGATGATAGTGTGAAAACTGTTTGTCTATAGCGAGTAATTATTTGTAGGTTTGGACATTAGGGCTTGGCGTGTCTCACCTGGATGATGTTCTGCTGTAATAAAGGTTATTTTAATGCATAATTTACCAGTTTCGAACTGTGACACAATCCTTGTTGTTAACCCGTTTAATCGCAAACCTGTCCCTGCAAAATAAGAGCATGCATTTCATTGGTTATGTTAGTGAAAGTGCAGGTTATATACTCAACAGTGGGATTAAACGGGTTAAAAGCAGTGACATTTACATAGAGTAAATATTACCTGTCCTCCTTGACTGCATTTTTTCATATGTAATATTATTTTTATTTATCGCCATTTCTTTGAATTAACAATACTTTGACTGAAGTACAATTTTCTAGTCCTATTGTCGTTCCTCCTAGTAAGCCTTCTTTGATCTTCTTGGCAAATAACATAGTTAAGAATATCCCCATTGTGAATCTGGCAAATTGGAGGAGCTAAGCACTGACACACGACTCCACACAATCATGCGCTGTTCATCTACTCCCATTCAGGCTTCGGAGTGATTGGCAGGCGAAGGGCATTGCCTATTCAAATGAGGGAACCAATCAAGACTCTCGCACCTTCTGTGAGGGAATCCTGCACAATGAATGGAGATTTCCCAGATTAAAGCTCACTGCACCACGCGGTCAGTGTTATGGAGTACGACAACACCCACTCGTTTCATATCGCCCTCTCTTTAGTCACTGCATCTCTTCTTGCCTTCCTCCTCTTCTTCACTTACTTTTCAAAAACTTTCGTCCACCCGTTCCTCCAACACCTCTCTGCAGATACTTACCTCATCCTCCTACCCCCTTTTCTTCCTCCGCATCATGTCTTTCTTGGAGCTCTAGCCTGGTTCCTCACTAGGCACCCACTACACTGGTATTTTGTAAGCAGCTAACTACCAAGGCTCACTCGGTAAGAGTTTAATGTTACAGGCTGCAGCAGGAAGTCACTCCAAACCAAGCAATCCAACATCTTCATTCTACAGGTCAGTCCATCCCCAGCCTTTCATTACTCAACACTCATTCATCAACAACACTGGTGTAGTGACACATTCTTCCACCAATCACCTGTTCACCCACTGCCCATTCCCACATCAGTGTACTCCTCCATACCTTATCAGCCATGATCATGGATGACCCTCCGTGGATGCCCAGGATGGGTATGAGCGTCTGCGAGGAAATAAAATCCAAAATCTGGGCGATGGCCTCCTGGTCAGTGCCATCCCCGAACACCACTCCGTGGATCTTGGTCCCAGACATCAGGTCGCACATGTGGGTGATGATGCTTTTGGGGTCAGTCTCGTTGACCAGCAGTGTGACCACGTTGACATCGATGGGGTCCTCTTTGCTCCACAGTGCCCGGATGTCCCGGTCTGAAATGTAGCGCGTGCGTCCCAGGATCACCGCGATGTTCAGAACAGGCACTTTTTCCGAGCCGCCGCCGCTTCGCTGCTTTTGAGCTGCCGCAGGGTCGGCAATCATGGTCACCGCCACCAGGAGAGCCAAAGAGAGCAGCACGCTATTAGTTCCACTGCTACAACTGCTGCTCCTTCTACTCCTCCTCTTACTCCTTTTGCTGCTGAGGGACATACTGCCGAACCACTTCATCCCCTGCATGGAAAAAAAGATGAGGGAAAACAGAACGGATGAAGACAGATCAAAGAATGAAGAAGATCGGAGAGAGAGGAAAGATGATGAAGAGAGAGAGAGAAAAAAAAGCAGGAGAGATAAATTGTTAATGCACAGCTTTTTAAGCCCACACATTCAGGTAGCAACTTTTTTTCTTTCACTCCATTTCTTCTCACAAACTTTATTAAACACATAAACCTTGCGGGGAGGGAGATGGCCTTGGGAGGAAGTTGCGGAGGGGTGAGAGAAAAGAGAAGATGACTAACAAGTATACACTTTATGGTCACGACTGCTGGGATCAGATGATTCAGGAGCAAGCTGTGCTGTTCACAAGAGGCAGGCAGACATTTATACAGTTTACAAGCGTAATAGTTGAACACTCAACCTTCAGCTGAGACTGACACACAACTTACAATATAAAGTGGATTCCATGAGTGACGGTTATAGACAAACTGTACTGAACATTCATGTATTTGTGGCTTTATGAGACTCCCTGCCAGTTATCTGCAGTGCTCCATCAGCCTCAGTTGAATTTTATTTTCAGTGTTGGACTTGACTAATGGACAGGGTGAACATTATGCCTGTGGCTGTGGCTCAGGGGGTAGAGCAGGTCATCTATGAATCATAAGATCATGGGTTTGACCCCCAGCTCCTCCTGTACACATGTCAAAGTGTCCTTGAGCAAGACACTGAACCCTAAGTTGCTCCCACTGGTGGCTAGTGGCTTGCATAGCAGCTCTGTAGCCACTAGTGTGTGAATGGGTGAAAGGGTAAAGTCCTTTGAGACCTAGCAAAGATCAAAATAGCTCTATAAAAATGTACTCCATTTAACATTGTATCATTGTACATTGTCTTCCTAAGCAGGCTAAAGCCACACTACCGCTAGCTTAGTCTTCATGACCACATTTCAATTTTAGACAAAAATTCCCAGTTTCCAAACATGAATCCAAAAAATGTATCAAATATTGATTACTCACTACACTGATCCTACTTTCATGGATTTAGTGTTGTTATGGTAACCAGTGTATGAAACTAGGTAATGTTGTTTACTACATAAAAAACTGCTAGACTGTGAAAAATGCTAGCCCATCACCATATTGTTTTTTATTTATTTAATCGTATTATTTTTATAACACTCATAGAAAGAAGTGACTCATGACATCAGAGTAATATGGGGGGAAGTAATTGAATTATTATATTAGTGAAACTGATTTGAAAAGAGGTCCATTGAGCCAGTCTCTAGTGGCCATCGGTGGTACTGCACTTCCACCTTGGCTTTACTTTCCAGCTCTTGGCTATGTCAGAAAAGGAAAAAAAAAACATTTCTGAAGCTGTATGGTAAGATCTCACTTTTTCAAGTTTTCGAAACCATTGAGAAACTCTGATGTGACGAGGTAATAAAGCCAAAGAAAATTAAGTACAGTGTTTAATGGAGACTGTTACACCTGTGCTGTCACGCTGAGGCTGATTTGAGCAGCTAACCCTTATATTTATTAGATCTAACATTCGGAGTGGTGACACAGCTGTCAGATACACACCGAGAGATCAGTTTATATCCCAGAGGTAAGTAAGAGACAAATTACATAAAGGCTGAAAGGAACAGACCCTTATAAGCCAGTGAGTGCTATAAATAGCTTTGCATGCCAGATAGTGTATTCTTGTGTTTCTGAAGTTGCACTGCACGCCTTGGACAGGGCGACAGAGGTGTGGGGGAGACGGGGGGAGAGGCTCTGCTGTTTAAACAAATGTTTGTGCGTGTAGCTGTGTAACAACGTGCGAAAAGGTGAAAGCAGAACAGTGTGAGAGTTAGTGTAAGTGATTGCGGGTAAGACAGTGACAGTGGTTTCTCGGTACCAGTCACACGGAAAGCGACCTAAGCAACATCATCATCTCACTGCAGCCGTAACCTACACAACCCTCCTCCCCACGGGGAGAGAGTATTCCCCGGCCTCCTCGGACGCCCAGTGCTCAGGGAGCATAAAACATCATCATGGGTTGCAAGACTTATGAGCAGGTGTGCTGAACAGTAGAGCGTGAGCAAAATCATAAGGGCATGAAACATATGGTCACATAATGTGTCTATGGGTGCTGTTGACGATTTATGGATACGCTGACAGGACCTCGTGTTTTTTTGCAGAGCCCGTTGATGCGTGATTGATTCACAGGAGCGGCCATTTATCTCGCCACTGTTGCAGTAGTGGCAGTACAGATTTAAGTGCTGAGTTCACGACTTCTTAAGAAACTTGTGTCATTTACAAAGCGTTTCTGCCCATTAACATGAATGACAAAACAACAGCGTAGTCCATATAGCCTAGTTTGTTTCTTTCTTAATGAGATATTTAAAGATATATATTTATTATAAGATTCAAATTAAATGAGGTGCAAAGTTCAGCCATAGGTCAAAGAAGAAATAATTACCGTATTTTCCGGACTATAAGCTGCTACTTTTTTCCGACGCTTTGAACCCTGGAGCTTAAACACCGGTGTGGCTCATGTATCAGTGGCACGAAGCTCGTTAGCGTTTTACAAGCTAGCAAGCTCCGTGCCGCCGATACATTTAGCCTCGTCACATCAGACCCGGTCAGAGTGGACCACATGAAACTGTTTGGATAAATTTAATAGTGGCTTATAGACAGGAGTGCTCAATAGTCCGGAAAATACGATAGTTGCTCTGAGGAGAGGAACCTCAAATAATTAAAGTGTTAAAGAGTGAAAGATTTTGAGCCTTTTTTTCTCTTTCCCATAAACTTGTAACATTAAATCAAATGTATATGTATCCATTTATGTACCTAGTGACTAAATATCATTGTGTTTAGAAGGAGATCCAGATCTAACCTGATAATTTATATTTCAGCTATTAAAATAAACATTTCAAACATTAGTAGGAGTACTCTCTCTGATTTGTTTTCTGAGCCACAAACTCATCCCAACTTCTCTTTAACCGACTTCCTGATTCTTCATTAACTTTTCCACAAGTATCAAAATCACATCTTTTAAGCTAGTAGTACTTTTTAAACATTTTCTAACAATTTCCATGACTGTTCAACCCTGCCTGCCCAAAGACAGAGAGGAAGCTGTATCTGCATCATCTATTTCCAAGTATGATGATGGTTTTTAGATTATTTTCTGTAGGCTAGGATTTGTCATACCTTGTGATTTTGTAATGAAATCGAGACTCCAGCGGAAAGCTCTATTGTGAGCTGAATAATGCATGTGGGCTCACTGTGTCATCCTGTGTTTTAAAAACAAGCACAGGACTGCTTGTCCCCCCTGTCCAACTGAGCAGAAACACTGTTAGAAGAGACCGGAGGATGAATCATCCAAATCTCAGTCAATTTACTGCAGCGTGAGCACTGATGCCTAATGGATTCCTAGTGTCTCTGTCAAGAAGTCATCATATTCCTTTACCAAAAAGCTGTAGGATTACACAGAGGCGTGTCTGGATAGCTTCAGAAAATATTTAATTGCATAGGACTTTAATTGTATTGCAGGCTTTAACTGCATTATACACACATCACTTCAAGTAGTCATCTCCATTCTGCTTTGCTTTCATGTATTTCCACATCTTCACACTAAGAGACAGGGTACAACCCCACGGTCTCTGATACTGCTGTCAATAACCAGCTTGTACACCAGAGACACACAGATTCAAACCATCAGCTGGATTTCAGACAGTATCCCATCCTCCGATTTTCAGACATGTATCATTTGCGAGACAAAAAGAGGTTGTGTTGTTGCCAGTGTTGGTTGGTTTGTTTCTTTGTTGTTAGTTACAAACGTTACAAAATACTTACAACCAGATCTCGATTTTATTGGATGAATACATTTTAGACAAGATCAGAGGATAGGGTCAAAAAATGAGAAAAACTTATGATAAGGGGCGAACGGTTTACCACGATGGTGTTGCTATTTAACCACAAGAGGGCAACAGGGTTCAAGCCAGATCAGTACAGCTGCCTTGGCAGGGGTTTGCGCTCTCTGATCAGCTCTTTGACTGATTTCTGTTCATGTAAATCCTCCCATATGTCCTGTACGCACCCTGTCCATACATGGACTTGGGTCCTTGTTGTTCTTTATTGTTTGACTTGAGGAAGCTACTAGACTACCGTATTTTCCGGACTATAAGCCCCTACTTTTTTCTGACGCCGGTGTGGCTCATGTATCGGCGGCACGAAGCTCATTAGCTTTTTACAAGCTAGCAAGCTCCGCGCCGCCGATACATTTAGCCTCGTCACATCAGACCCGGTCAGAGTGGACCACATGAAACTGTTCGAAAAAATCCAACAGCGGCTTATAGACAGGTG
>OOFC01048102.1:6683-47430 GCA_900323345.1 Pseudochromis fuscus
TTTAAGAAAAAAAAAAAAAAAAAAAAAAAATCACCCCAGCAAATATAATGAAGCTTATCTGCTTCAGGAAATTATTGAGAAAAGATTGAGCGACAGAGGAGTTTGCATTAAACTCCAGTAGTCCTCACATTACCATTTATAGCATTTCTTGCTTACGTACTTGTTTCTGGATTTATACTCTCCAAATATGAAGAGCGCTCCCTGACTTCCACTGCATCAGCTGCAGAGAGCCTATTGGTGTGACAAATGTGGCTTAGACTGACAGGACAATATCCTTTGCCTTTCGTTAAACTGCACCACAGCCACCTCCATAACTTACCGAGAAATGGTGGATGGATGTAATGGAGCTTCCATCATGACAAGGTGACAGAGATGAAAGTGAAAATCCTTTTTTATGCAGATGACTTGATGCTCTATCAGTCATTTGTAAAGACACATGTGGGCCTGAGATCATGGTAGGGAGTGTTATCTATGCAGATGTATTGTTGTAATTCTCCTTGGTCTGATGTTACGATGTCAGACAATTTTAACAAAGTGCAGATGAAACCATTTATTTATTAGCAGTTAGTAGATTCACAGAGGAAATTGGCAACATTTTTGACAATAAATTAATTGGTTAAGTCGGTCAACGTGTTAGATATTTTCTTTGAAAAACAGTGTATCACCCAAGTACCAAATGACAACATTTTGGGCTAGGTGAGAGCAGGGTCCCCAACCTTTTTGCACCACAGACCGGTTTAATTGAAACAGTATTTTCACTGACTGGCCTTGAAGCGAATGTTTCTTTTTTGCAAAGAAGCTTTCCAAAGATGTTTGTTTTGTACTCATTTTCACTAGTTTGCGGGATGATTTTTTGGCTAAAATATACATGATATCGTATCATCATATCATGTGACGGAGACAAGTCTATTGACGTGTCAAGAGGCACAGGTGAAAGTTAAGTCGGAAAGAATCCAGTCATTTTTTAAAATACACGTCTTTCAGACTAATAATCAATACAACGGAAATTATAGAAATTATTTATTCTTTCTGTGCAGCCCTGTAACAAATGCCTCACAAACTAGTACCGGGCTCTGGCCTGGTGGTCGAGAACCACTGGGTTACAAGGTGCCACCCTGTCCAAAAAAATCCTAAAATCCCACAAAATCCTTGTTTCTTATAAAGGTTTTAACAAAGACACTGACAAAACAAAACCAGTAGGAGGGAGCAAAGCACTACCTCTGCATCTCTTAGCCAGAGAAGAAGAAGAAGAAGAAGAAGAAGAAGGAAGTGCTAGCTACAAATGGAAACCAGTGACATGTTTCCACTCCTCAGGTAAAGGTCATAACTTGGTCACATCTTAATGGATTATGTTGATGATCTACACACACATGCAGGATGATAATGTCTACACACTGAGACAATTTGATGGAGATCAGACATGGATTATACCTCAGTAGGGGGTTGTGCCCTCTGACTGCTTTCTAGTTTGTCACCCATTTTAAAAATAACAAGAGCAGAAAGAGATCTTGAATACACCATACATCATTGGCAGCAATGATAATGTCTGAATACAATCGTTTATGGAGATTCAAAAGCATTGTCATATGTCAGTAAAATTATACAACGTTAGCAGTTTCAATACTTTTTGACTTGTCTGCAGCTTTATTTTTCCCCAAACTGACAACACAGTCAGTACAGAGGAGTCAACAGACCTGTTTGATAATTTATCTGTGTATGTGATGAAGTGCATCAGTGGAATCTTTAGATTTCTTGTCTTTTATTTTGAAGGACAAATTAAAATGACAGAAGACTCACAGACCAGTGTGTACTGCAAAATGTGATTCTCACAGTGATTATATTACTGCTTTGAGTTGTTTTTAGTTCAAATATTGATATATATTCAGTGTTAAATTAGTGTACAAGCTGGATCAACAGGGGAGTGTTCAAACAGGAGCAAAACAAACAAAAAAGTGTTGTGAGAAAAATGTGTAATGTGGAAAACAATAAAGGTGGAACACTGTGATTTTCTAACATGTGGGAAAATATGTGCTTTATATAATATCTATATTTTCATTACATGACTGATCGATCCTGTTGTCTTACTTTAATAACCCATGTATTAAAAAAAACAAAGTAATTATAATCATAATAAACTGATGGACAGAGAAGTAAGAAATCAAATTAACACATGTATAATAACTCATACAAATTATGTACAGGGTCTGTCAGGTTGGTAAATCTACACGAGCGCCGTGACAGGGCAAAGAACAGTGAAATGAATAGTGTATGAACTGTACAGTGAATTATATATAGGTGTTAGCTACAGAGCAGCACCCCTTCAGTGGAGCTGCATAGTCCTCTTCAGTAATACTTCAGCTATGCAGATGTTTCTCAACACAGGTGCTTGAACCCGTATTTCACATTTGAAGGGGCCGCCTCATTAGTATACAGTTCACCTTGTGTAGACTTTGGATTTTAAAGCCGCATTATAAATTCTGCTCATTGGAGGGACTTAATTTTAAGTGTGACTTCCTCACCAAACAATATTTATCCTTTTGGACGTGAGAAGGTGAAGTGCAGCTCTCCCAGAACAACAGCCACATAATTATGCAGACATGTGAATCGATAAAGGTGTGTGAAGGCGTGGCAGTTGTCAGAGGCGTGACCTTTTGTAGGTCAGGGCGCACTTATGTGTGTTTATATGGGGGAAAAAAGAAAGAAATGAAAGTGGGAAATAGTAAAAATTAAATGGAGTGCAGTTTTATAACCACTTATGGGTAATACACAGAATTGTGTTGATTCACCATAAATAGTTTGTGTGGATTTAACACATTTGTACAAGTTGCTGCACAAGCAAACATCCTGTGTGCAACCAACTATTAAACTGAATAAATCCAATGTGTTGTTTTATTCAGTGTACACATGTTTCAACACACAATAGAGTCGCCTACTGAGAGGAAAACAACAACAACAGATATTAAGGAGTTACTTTGATGCTCGACAAAGACAAAGGAAACCAAGCCAAAAGAGTTTTGGGAAAATTGGCTCCAAAATGTGCCGTGACTGGAAGTTAATGAGAGGTGGACTGAAGTGTGGTGTGAGACATACTGCTTGTATCCACATCCAGCACAAAGCAGGTGCGTTTTATACAGGCTCAAAGAGTTTCATTTTTTAAGAGCACGCTGTGTTTGGAGTGAGTACCAAACACACACACACTCACACACACATACACACACACAGCAGGGGTAACAGAGCGTGTGAGCTACTCGCTACCACCAGGAGCAACTTAGTGTCAAAATGTCTTGCCCAAGGACACCCTGATACTAAGACAGGAGGAGACAGGGATCGGTCAGCCAACCTTTCGATTACTGGACAGCCTGAGTAACATGTAGTAGAACAAATTGATTTGCAACCGCTGGCGTGTGTGTTGGCAGTTGGGTTGTACAGTTGGATACTCTTGTGTATTTACTGTCATTTGACTCCATGCAGATGTGACCACGGGGCTTGAGTGTGACTTCTGTGACTCTGTGAGCAAGTCAAATTGCCTTGACTTATAGCTGCTATACTTAAAGTGTCAGTGTGCACTGTAAAGTGTAAACTGCATATTTCTGTGCGCGAATCCTCATGCTGCGTGCCGCAGACATATGCCTCTGACAATGTGTTTGTGGGTAAATTAAGCTGACAGCAACACCAGTCCGCACATGGCTCAGCAACTGGTAATCACATTAAGGCACAGCTGCATTCAGCAGTTAGGCTTTGTGATATCAGCAAGCTAAATATTTCCAAGTCAAACTCAATGTAAACTGACATCTACGTTCACACAAATGTGAGAGTATGCAAATTTGCCATTTATAATGCACGAGACAGCATCTGAGAGGCTGTAGGAGCAAATCTGAAAAGTCACATTCATTGAGTTGCATTTGCAAAAAAAAAAAAATTTAAATAAAATGTATGTGACGAGATATCACTACAAGTTTGCTCGTGCATCCATTAAATTTGGACTCATATTGTGGTAATTGTGAACAGTTTTATATATTTCTTACTGGAGTGGTTTAAGAAAAAAAGGTTTTTGTGGGTTTTTGTTCAGGTAAAACTGGAAGTAACCATAAACATAAGCACAAACTGCAGGGGTCTGGATCAGGACAGGAAGGCCTGAGGCGCTCCATCCAGCCACGCTGCACCAAGCAAAGGGATTCAACACTGTAGATCAGGAAATCAGAGAGATACAAGGGAAATCCTGGAGGTGGAATCTGTGATTTACTCTTTGCTTTTTGTCAGTCCCACTCCATCTATTTTTTAAGTAGAGACTGGATGTCGGTGCAGGATGCCCACAGGTATATAATGGTGGTCTGGCTCTTGTTGCCTCTATCTGCTTCTCATTCATTTGGCTCCTACATCTCTAGTCTCCCGCTGCTCTGTTTCCTTATCCAAAATAATCCCAATCAATACGGTTTTTACTCGGCTGCGGGACGTTGTATTTTTAAAAGCTCCGCACAGGCACACAATCCCATTACACATAAACAAGCTGGGCATGCTGAAAAGTTATTACAGAGGGCATCACAGTATAAGCACCGCTGACACATTTTACAACCTAAATTTATGAGTTCCTACCTGTTAAAAGGGAGAGAAAGGACTGGAAAAGGTGGGAGGCTTAACAAGGCACCACTTGGCTCTTTTGCTCAAGTGGGTTCAGTGTTTGTACACTCATCTCTCTCTTTTTTTTATTGAGCTAACTCGCATCAAGAGCATACCTGCCAATTTGGAGCTAATAAGCAAATGGTTAAAGAGACCGATTAGGGAATTCAGATATGTGACTGCAAAAAAAAAAAGAAAAAAGAAAAAGGTGTGACAGGTCGTTAAAAGTAATTTCAGATACAGGCCCCTGGCACCCTGCTTCATGCTGTTTTCTCACCATGAATAACCAGCATGGATACTGGTGCTACAGGGTTACATAGGGTGGCACCTGTAATGCTGCAACTATCTGAAATAGACCATCAAAAAAGACCTCTTTCTGGTCTTTGGAAATGGTTTAAAAACTCGTAGCTTCATGTAAAGTTGGGTTTAATGATTTAAATAGGTTGGCATGTCAATCACCACAAAGCATTCACTAAGCAGCAGAGCAGTGAAGCAAACCTGTGCAGAGTCTGGTGCTCTCAGCTTGTGATCTAATTGTGCAGCACAGCAGTGTTGAAAGGGACAAAACTGACCAGATCATATTTATACCTCCATGAGGTACAATGTAATTTAGTAGACAGCTGGAAAGACTCCATCGAGGCAAGTTTCGCCAGGATCCTAACAATCCTGGAGCACCTAGCTGGTACCCTGCTTCACATCTTCAACATTATTCTGGTAGAGGAAAAGAAATGAGTGCAGATGCTATGATGGTTTATCTGACCTCAATGAATGTAAGCCCTTTGAACACGCTGTAGACTGTCTTCAGTCTGCTCATCACCTGTGGATGATGCTGTGCCCCGGCTCTCACTCTGAAGGTAGTGCTGCCACTGTGAGAATCATGCATTTAGATTTTTTTTTTATATATCAGAGCTTTTAATACCTTCCAACCACTTCTACAGAGCAGGGAGCTGCTGAGGCTGGGTGTTAGGACGTCTTCTGGATCACTGACTATCTGCTGGATAGTCGCCAGCTTGTACTGCTGGAGAGCTCCCTGTCTGATGCATTGGTCGGGAACAAAAGAGAACCACAGGACTGTCCTGTCTCCATTTGTGTTCACTCTGTACACCTCAAACTACAACACCGTGGTGGGGTGTATCAGAGATGGGGTGGAGTCAGAGTACAGGGAACTGGTGTGTAACTTTGTGGAGAAGCGCAGCAGAAATCATCCGTGACAAAATGTAAAAAAAAAAAAGATCATGGAGATCATATTTAATTTTAAAATAAGACCTACAGTCCAGCCCATGGGGAGGAGGTTGAAACTGTGGGGACTACAAGTACTCAGGTGTCCCCAACTACAGACTGTATTTCAATCTTTCAGGGTATGCAACACGACTCTGGTGATCTTTTACCAATCTGTGTTTGATTGCTATTAAATGAGTGTGCTGTCCCCTGTGCTGTGGCACAGATGCCAAAGGGATCAATAAACTCATTTGCAAGGCTGGAGCTATCATTGGTAAAAAACCTGGAGACATGTGAGTCAGTAGGGTGCACGAGGTCACTTTACAAACTGCTCTCCATCATTGAAAATCCATCCCACCCCCTCAATGACAGACTAGAAAGACAGCTGAGCTTATTTTCCAACCGATACATTCAGCTCCACTGTCATAACACAACATCTCACCTTTGAATGATGTATACATCGTACATTTCTCTATTTGATATTCAGTGCCTTGTTCTGCAGATCTGCCATCCTGAGTTTTACGCTTTGGTAATTCTTAATCTACTGTTGATTATGTTGCTGTAACACAAGAAATTCTCTCCCAGGGAAAAATAAAGTACATCATTGTCTAAATACAGCCGCTCTAACAGAAAATGAAACAATGACATTCATTTGAGAGGATTTCATCTGCCGCTGCTTTAGTGTAAGTTTAAACCTGCAGTGCAGAACTCAAATGACGTGAGCTCCATGGCAACGGCTGCTCCCCTGTTGACTCTGGTAAACCAATCTTTGCTAGTTGACGCATGCTTACAGGTGCATGGAAATACCACCACAGATACCAGATTTAAATCGCCACTACATGACCAAATAGAGATTTACCTGGTGCTGATTGGCTGAGTCAACATTGTGCAAGCTTGTTTAGTGAAGGCTGTAAAGTAAGGGATGTTTATTTGTACAGAAAGTCCTGGACTGTAGGTTTTACGTGCAGTTAAATCAATCAAAGTTGACTTTAAATCAGTAACAACAATCATAAAGATGCATTGCTTCATTTCCATAATGAACTTCTCCTTCAATATTTCTTTATGTTGATTACATTTAGTGAGTTTTTCTAAGTATATTGCACCTCTTCCAAACATGTTTGACAGTCGAAACCATCACATTGTGACTCTTAAAGTCTCCAATTGATCCCTGTTGGAAAAACACAGCATCTTCAGGCAACTCAGTTATTTTTCTCCATATTTTAAAGGAGGGAAAAGATAGTGAAACTACCTTTAGGGTAGTCGGGTAATGTCTGCCTCACAGACAGTTAAAAGGTCATAGGCGTAATGTAGCTCCAGTAATTTATACTGTGCCCTGATAAAATACAATATTAAAGTCATTCCTCTAATAAGAAGGCATCTGAAAATTTGACACTCTTTCCTAACTGGTAAAGCTGGTTTAAAACCTCCATTTATATTATATGCTCCTGAGGTGTGTGTGTGTGTGTGTGTGTGTGTGTGGTGTGTATTTTTATTAGGTTCCACTGGCTTTAAGGCTAAAGGCCAAGTCATACTTTGCGCGTCCGCATGGGCGCGTTGATGTGCGAGGGTCCGTGTGACGTAAATCTCGTCATCAAACACGTCAGCAAGTGCTCGAGCAGACAGGCGTGGATAGGTGCCATGTGTGAAAATCAATACAAGCAACTGCACTGTGCTTGCACCAGCATATCAACATGGACGCCTTTCGAAGTGGGACTTTGCGAAAAAGGGGCGTGCGCCACTAGCGAACTGCAGACGCGATCTGCAGGCGTGCTCTGCAGATGCAGACGTGCTCAGTTCATACATAATTTTTGCGCTCCACGTATGCGCACCAGTGACTTAAAATTTGGCTACTACTGCCGATACAGCAGGGGGCAGAGTAGAGCTTTAGGATGGTTTGTGAGCCGCCAAGAAACAAAGATCCAGAGGACACTTACGCTTTGATTTCTGTGACACATATTGCGTTTCTGTAAGAACAAGGAAGCAGAAAAGAAAAAGGATGGCGGCCCCACGACAACGAGAAGAGGAGCAATGTTGCTTGGCGATTTTGGTAGAACAGTGAGACAGCAAGACCAAGAAAACACAAGAGAAAATACAGCGTCCGGCGCAAGCGCAGTGCAGCAAACTCGTATTGACTTTCACACATGCACAGTTGCTCACGGTCAGCTCCACGCCACGATGTACATCACGCGGACGCTTACGCACCAACACCGAAACGTGGATGTGGAAAGTATGAATTAGCCTTCAGTCAAATAATAGGCAGCACCAAGAAATGGTTTAGAGCCATTAGACAACTTAAAGCAGTTTACAGCATATGCGTTACTGCTTTGTTTGAATGTGAAGCTCCTAAATTATACATATAATCTATAACAATTAAAGCCTTTTAGTTTCATTTTTTCAAAAATAAAACACCAGTAAAAATGATAAAGAAATTCTCACATCCTAAAACCCCCTGCATCCTGAATAGTGATGGTACAGCGGTAGGTAACTTCAAAGAATATCCCCACACTCTTTGAGTCAAAGTATCAAAGAGCGTGGTTAAGACTAAGCAACAGTACCAGCAGATTAAAGTCAAAGGTGGGCTGTAAAGAATAACTCTGAATTCATGACTGGTTAATTCAGCAGAACTTCAGATGTCTTCACTTGGTTTTTTTAACAGGACTTGTGTCAGGAGTATAAAAGAAAAGAGGACCCAAGAATTTAATAACAACTTACAAGGAAAGGTAACCAACGTCCAAGCACGTTGACAACAGGATCCACAGAGAAATCCACACTAAGAGAAAATCTGAACAGAAACCAGGAGCTCAGATGAACTACAACAAAGACAACAGGGTGAACCAGGGTGATGAAACACACATGGGGAGCCGAGACACAAGGGGGACAAAAAGAAAACCAAAAACCAACAGGAGAACTATCAGTAAAATCAACAGTTACCATGGGAACTTGCACATGGACATGATGAGCAGTCAATATATGAGCGTCAGCCGAGACAATTAAAACTGTGAGTGTGTTTCCAGCAGTGAAATGTGTGAAATGACAAAGCACATGGGGTCAATAAAGTATTCTGACGAAATAAAGGATCAGGGACCTAACTTCACCCCATCTCCATGTCGATGATCCTGTGGGTCTATGGGAATTCAGCATCTGCTCTCAGAGTTTCTCACAGCCAGACAGGAAATGCATGACTATCCATCACAGAAATATCTCCCTCAATCTCTTCCACACTTCTCTTAATAAACTAATAAATATTGTTCTTTATCATTAACTGAGCAAAATTACTGCACTCTCCACTGAATTTCAAGTGCTTTTCTTGGGGGAAAAACAGCTTAAGTACAACAGACTGTCTCTACACAGACATCAAGTGTTTGTTTTTAAGGAAGCTGCTGTGTTGTCCTCATATAAACGAGACTCTCTCCCTCTAATTATAAACTCACAAAAATAGTTCTGTTGTGTCAAGACAAAGTCAGAAACTGCTGAAATACGTAATTAAAAATGAATTTTAAGTCAGCTGTCAATAATTACAAGTAATTATATACATTCACAAATTAATTTCATACTTCATGAGCTGGTCTGGCAAACACACACACACACACACACACACACACACACACACACACACAGTGGCTTGAATGGCAGGGGATCATCTCTAACAGCTGTGCTGGTGCCAAGACGTGATGCAGCTGCATGCTGGAGGGTAGGAGGGTTTGGTCAGATAACACAGCATGCATGAATTAACAGATAATTGTGGATTAAATGTGGAGTGGTTCTCCAGGACCAAAAAAAATAAAAAGAAAAAAAGAAAAGCTTCTTTTTGTTTTCACACAAGGCTATTCAGTGCTTCTTGTGTGTGATCAGTGGTAAATCTGGTCCTGCTCGGCCCAGCATAAGAGCTGAGCTGAGGACAACAAACCTGTGATGATTCAAAATGAAAAATGTGAGAAGGCACAAGAAGTCAGATTTTTAAAACTGTGTGTTTTTAAGTGTTTGTTTTGGTTGTTGCCGCATAGTTTTTTGTTGTTTTTTTGATGGTGCAATGAATTCACAGTCTGCAGAATTACCCAAAGGAACCAATGATTACATTCTGGGCAAGATCAGAGGATGGGATCCTGTCCAAAAAAAAAAAAAGAGGAAGAAAAAGTGGACAAAGATAAAAGGTTTTAGGAAAAATGTATAACCACACACATGCAGGATGATGATGTTTACAATCTGAGACAATTCAGCAGAGATTCAGATTATGCCGTGGCAGAGGTTTGCGCTCACTGATGAAGATCTGACTTCAGTTAAACACCAGATTATATGCAGCGAGACCTAAGTAGTGTGATGCTTTTTTCCTCAGCTCGGCAAGTTTTTTTTGACTCCAGACACTAATTTAAATCCAAGTGTAATTGTTAAAAACATTATCACCTCATAATATCAACATAATAACACGAAAAATTGCTGAGCGCCTTTCATCACGCAAGAAACTCATTAATGGATTTACTGTAAACTGTGGTGATCAGCAACTTCTCAGAAACAAACAACAAAAACATTAGGAAGCAGGGGACATAGAAATCTGGGTCAATTATTTAATTGTTAAAAAATAAATCGCTGTAAAAAAAATGCATTTGACAAGACTTAGAAGTCATTTAACAACAGACTATGATGAAGTGATTATCTGCAATATAAACAGTGGATTAATTAGAGAGACTAATCTTGGTCAGATGGGTTGACAGATAATTGTGTGATCTCTCTCTGTCTATTTTGTCCCAAGTCTCTCTCAGTATTGTACACACAAAACACACACACACACACACACACACACACACACAGCTCTGACTTGGCAGTAGATCAGCTGTATGGCCTGTTGTAGAGAAGCCCTTGGGCCGCAGACCCACAGCTGTAATCACTGTGTTTTGTCTGCAGCGAAGATTGAAGACTGCTGAAAGTGGAGCTGAGCACAGAATGAACTCAAGAACCGTGGAACACAAACTCGCTCACACACACACACACACATACACACAGACACACACACACACACACACACACACAAGACAGCAGAGAACTACTTTCATGTGCTACTTCAAAGCATCAATTAAACAGGAGAAAACCTAGATAATAACCATAAGGTTATCCTCATCGTAATGAGCCAAAGTATTCGTTGTGACACATCAAAACACCACCATCGCTCCTAGCCAGCACATGGAAATGCATTAACACCACAGCGGGGAATAGGATGCGCAGCAGTGCATGCAAATAAGGCAGAACATTGCTAAGGACAAATCTTAATATTTGAAAAGACCACAATGCATTGTGACTTCAAAATGTTTCCAGAACGGTGTCTACAGCAGAACAATGAAGGTTACACGCAGCAGTCTTCATGTTTAAGAAACAACAGGCATCTCCCAGTGCGGGGTTATAATAGGCTTTTTCGCATGTTGGAGAATTTCTTGCAAACTCCAGGTTTGACTGTGGCTTGAAAGATTGACACGAGCCAACAGCCCCTTAATACCCACCACGCTCCCTTTGGAGGGGAGCAGGGCAGCTCACAGCACTTCAATCCCACATCATTAGATCCAGTGTTCATAAGGCATATCCAGGGGGTTGGAGCAAGTACAAAAGAAAGGGCTTCTGTGTGCATCTCATTGCAGTGGTGTACTCCACACAGAACAAAACATCGAAGACCGACCTCTCTCCAAACTTCACACGGCATGTGAAAGTTGATGACACGTACACTTTGACAGCAGAATGTAACAAGTCCTCTCAGACAGGAAGGAGATGGTTGATTGGGCCGTTCAGCTCATTGTGTTAAAGCTGCTTTCTTCTCAGCAACACTGAGCAGACCTAATAGCACCGGCCCAGTTCAGGCAGCACGGAGATGGTGGATTTTAAATTTCGTAATGTTCCCAATAAGAGGGACGGCAAATTAATCTTGATTTTTCCTCTGTGAGAGGTGGATCTGGGTGGAACGAAGACAGTGGTTTCAAAAAAACACCTAAAATATGGGAAAATATATCAATATACAACCTGCAGTATAAAAAGCTAAAAATAATCAATTCCTAAAAATAATCTAAAATACAGTTTAGCCTCTGTCTTTAATTTTGCATAATACTTTGGGTCTTTTGTCTATTTAATGTTTAACTGACACTAATTCTGCACAATTTTTGAAGTACATATACAGTATTTAAACCTGAGTTTCACATTTTGATCTAAAATACAATATATTTTTGAAATGATGATAGATTTGGGGATGAATTGGAAAGTCTCTTTAAAAAAACCTAAATTTACGGTTATTTACAGTTGTAGGTTTATTATTCTACATTTGACATGTAAATCCACAGTCATTTTTGTAGTTGTATGAATATTTTGGGCATTTTTCAAAGTGCGAAAAACATCTGTGAAACAAACAGAAAGAAATAATGAAATTACAGTTTTGTTTTTCACAGTGTATCCTTCAGTTCTTGGAATAAAAAACATTTAGCTCGCCTGTAAACAACACAGATGATTTGCTTGGCTACAAGGTGCATGTTTCACTTCATATTTTCTGCTGTCATCACAAGAACAAGTGAGATTGTGCTTGCATGGGTCACATTAGGAAAAGTAAAGACTGTCTACACAGGTTAGAGTGATGATTTATTTATTTTTTTCTTTTAATCTGAGCAACATTTGCTTGGCCTTATTACTTGGTATTTTGGATTATTATATCCCTTTGTCCATGAGGTGTTAATGACACTTAATGACCATTTAAAACGGTGTTTAATATGCATAACTGTTTTATTATTGCAGTTTCCATTACCTGTAATTCATGCATGCTGATAACGATTGTAAATGATTATCTGGATCACGCTTTGTGAAATATCCTCCAGAGGAGGAGTGGCTGCCAAGACGGGAACAGTGGAAAGCGAAGGTGGTGACTGCATAACGAGAAAATCTATGCATGAGCCAACATTTTCCTAGAGTCCAGGTTTAACATGCTGCTTCAAGAAACTAGGGCAATATATGCTGACAGGGAGGTAAGGAAAGTTGCCACAAAGCAAAAATTTCAATGCTTGTGGACACCAGGAGAAGAGTTAGATGAACAGCTGCAGGGTTTAGCTGAGCAGACACAACTACTGCTGAAGTAGTTTCTCCAGATACGTAGATATTAAGTTACACAACTGCTATAATTGTGAATGAAGTTAACGAAGGTGCTTTAATTTGCAGTTTTACTTCACAGCCACACAAGTGTAACATTTAATATATTGCTTTTTGTTATTCTTATGCAGATACGGGGGAAATTCAAGGCAGCCCTCGGGCTCAGTGATTGGCCATTAGTGTCATGCTTTCACCTCCATCTCTCAGGCTTCAAGCAAACAAAAAAATGTGCATTTTCTGAAAATTGTAGCCGGTGCTGCTGGATGTGGACGCCCCACGCATCATATTCTTACAGTATCTACTGTTTTTCCTCCCACTCAGACACAGAGGACAATAGCTTTCCTCGTCTGCAGACCAGCCAGCTGCTGTGTTCTTAACAGTGCCGTGTTAACTCATTGATCCTCATGTTGCACATCAACAACGTGGTAGAAAAGAAAACTGACTACGCTGATGATAACATTATTCTGGCTAGTTACTCAGAAAAACTGGGAAAGTGCTTCCACCATCCATCCTCCTTTTTTCTTTTTTTTTCTTTCTGAGTAGGAAGGAGTGACAAAGGGCTCGGGGCTCCAAAGTTATCTTAAGTACGAGATGATCCTAGCCCAAAGATTTAAATTGAAATTAAAATCATGTGAGCCTTGAAATGCTTTTGGGAACCAGGGCACATGCTTAATCCTGTCTGAGAAGTGTGTGCCTCACTTATTGTGGTACTCGGTCCCCTTCAAGTGTCGTTGGGAAGACAAGAAGATTATTTATTTATTATTTATTTTGGGTTTTTTTGTATTTAGATCTCACCCTTTCATGTCAAATTTATCATATTTAATACATGAGTTTTTGAGACATCATCAGTGTGATATTTTTGAGAGTTAATAAATACATTTAAAAATAAAAAAATAGAAATGAATTAAATAAAAAAATCTCTCTCTCAATCTATATCTATCAATATATTTATATATGTATTTATTTTTATTCTTACCTTTATTTATTTTTTGTCAGAAGGTTCAATAAACACTTGGGGATGGTACTTGGTCACCTTCAAGTGTCATTGGGAAGACAAGAAGATTATTTATTTATTATTTATTTTATTTTTTGCATTCAGATCTAACCCTTTCATGTCAAATTTATCATATTTGATACATGAGTTTTTGAGACCTGTACATCATCAGTGTGATATTTTTGAGAGTTAATGAAAAAATTTCAAAATAAAAATAATTACCGTATTTTCCGGACTATTGAGCGCACCTGTCTATAATTGAATTTATTTGAACAGTTTCATGTGGTCCACTCTGACCGGGTCTGATGTGACGACGCTAAGTGTATCGGCGGCACGGAGCTTGCTAGCCCAAAAAGCTAATGAGCTTCCAGCCGCTGATACATGAGAAACACCTGTGTTTAAGATCAAAGCGTCAGAAAAAAGTAGCGGCTTATAGTCCAGAAAATACGGTAAATTAAATAAAAAAAATCTCTCTCTCTCTCTCCCTCTCTCTCAATCTATATCTATCTATATATTTACATATGCATTTATTTTTATTCTTACCTTTATTTATTTTTTGTCAGAAGGTTCAATAAACACTTGGATTTTAAAAAATGTGAATTTTCTGGCAATTATTTGATGGTTCAGGCATTACAAATGCACATTTTTGAAAAAACCATGGGTAAGGCCTCACTGTCTATACTGTCATCATTTGTATTTCATGCGGTACAACAATCAGATTGGACGGTCACTGACATTAATTCCAGCCGCTCAGCCTTCTTGTCACCTCTGATAAACTACACAGAGGATGTCTAATGGTCCACCTGTCTGTGTCACTTTAAAGAGCTGCATGATATGGATTCCTGTATGACTCTATAACCGGGGCATATCTCTGTGATACACCTCCGTGCTAATGTGGCACTGCTGTCATCGTTTAGCGGTGACAACAAAGAAGAAAAACTTGTTCGAGCCTAATCTGTGTCTCAACCCCCCACATGTGTAAATATGCAAACACACAGCAGATAGGGGAAAATGCAAGATAATTGTAGCTATGGAAAAAAAATAAACAGACTTGCATCAGCCTTGCTTCCTCTTGGACTCTGCCTGCTGCATTTCTCAAGGAATTTTCCAAAGCATTTGTTTCCTTTGTGCAGCACTAACCTTTGAGGTCTGACCAATTAATTTTCGCCTTTAACCTCACTCTAGCTAACAGAGTTTACTCCTAATATTAAGTGTTTGGCCCATTAGCATGTCTTGTAGTACTGGCCAACACTTTAACGCTCAGGACACCTTTAATCTCAAAAGCCCTCAAAGGAGACTTTTTAATTATTGACCTCTGAAAGGACGCCTCTCAGTGATGTCCTTCACAGTTTTGAGGCTGCATGGATTTAACGGCAACCAGAGGTTTGGCACAAGATACCTTTTATTACCGCGCAGTTAAATCCTCAAAAGCACATAAGGCAGCACAAAGCAGGGGAAAGTGTTCATTACCAAGAATATAAACCATTTCAACCTCTGGCCACGTTACTGAAATGATCTGCAATTTCTACACAAGTAAAAACAAAACTTATTTTACATCTAAAAGTTGTACTTCTGAAGCAGGAGATGACGATGATCAAAAGGATATTAAATTATTCTCTCAAGGGAAGAAAAACTCACCATGTTCAGTGTTTCATTTCAATGTTCATTTCTCACTGGTCATAGCGGCAACACCAGTGACAGAGACTCCATTTTTTTTACAGCATATCTGATTAAAATCAGTGTGGATGTTCCTGGTAATGAGCTGTATTTATTGCCAGTGTCACCAGAGTCACATCTGAAAATTGCACCGAGCATATTTTTCCACGAGGGTGAAACTGGGCTCCCAAATGATATTTAATTAAACAGAAAGCCAAACAGATTATGCTGGCAGCAATTATAATGAAAAAATATATATAAAAACTAAACTGCAAAAGGGTAGCACTGTATAGCCAACCTCCTTAAAATATACTACACACAGAGGAATCTTTTTTTTATAAATAGATTTAATGATTTTCCTCGATATTTTATCTTTAAGTGATACTTCGCTTAAGTCAAGCCTTAATCCAATTACCACAGGCAGAAAGATACTGTAGAATATATTTATAATGAGAATATATTGTACACGAGAATGAGTAATGCATATTTACATGTGTATTTATATACAAATCATCATCATCATCTTCTGTGCTATTCCTCATTGGCCTAAATTATCATTTAATTTATCATCCTGCTGCTGATGAAAAGTCATTAATACTTGAAGGAAATTATTGTAAAACCTTTGTGTCACAGTTTTTGACACAGTCATTCACAGGTCGTAGACTCAAGTCTTTGCATCTTTGTGAAAGTGCTTCTTCCCTCATTACAAACTATACAAGCCCATCAAAGTAAAACGTGTAAATTGCCCATAGATGTAAATGTATATTATACTGAAATTAATGTACTGGACAGAGTAATGCATTAATAACCCACAGTACAATTCTTTCTATAATATTTGGCATTAATGTAAAGAATGAACCTCAGGCAGTACATAGGATAGACAAAGCCAACATGCTGTTACCTGCAAAGCTGTCGTGGTAACCACAAAAACGAATTACCACGATACTAAGACGCCCACCGTCACCACCACACGTCACCTGACCTCACCACAGCTCACAAGCGGTGGCAGTTGTGTTTAACCATTTACGCTAGCGATGTAATTCCAGCTGATTCTGAAAGCCGACAAGCAGAGCTGCTGTACGCTACCGTAATGTATGTAATATGTACGGAATGCTGCACTTGTTGGCTTTCAAAATCAGCTGGAATTATGTCACTGGGGCAAATGGTTGAGGAATTACTGTAATTTGATTTATGCTAGTCACTCTGTATCACCAGTGATGTGTGCCAAGTTTCAGAGGAAATATTGCGATGAGTTCAGTAGTTTAGTAATTAACAAACCAATTTGCTAAATGGACAGATAACAAAATGAAAGGAGACCAGTGCAATAATACCACATACTGCGCTGTCGAGCCACCCTGACTCACCACAGGGGGACTTCCTTATCCATGACAGCACGAGTTACAGTCAGGAGATCGGCATTTGGTTGTTTTGAGACAGAAGTGACCATATTTGGACGTGAAGGGAGGAGGGAGGAGGTGAGTCTAACCCTTGAAGACGAGGACACTGTCAATCAAACTAACGAGTCTATTATCTACTTGAATATGATTTTTTTTTTTTTTTTTGCGATGGACCACCAGCTCACTACGAAGAGGAGCTGACTTTAGCTAATGACATCAGAGTATTTCATATTTGAAAATTACAATTTCATGGAGCCAGCATCTAGTGGCCATCAGGGGTACTACACCTTTTTGCACTTCTACATAGGCCTCATTTATGTTCAGCAGATTTTTCTGTAATGTTGCTAACAAACAAACAAACACATGGGAAAGCAAACCCTGAACCTTGTAGAGAGTTCGTACACAAAGCAAGTATACATAGTAAAATGAACGAGAACCTGCAAAATTGTCTTTCCATGCCTGTAACTTCTGAGTGACTTTTCCTGTCCTACCTCTGGTGTGGCTGGGGACCCTCCGGCGGCCTGTCGATGAGCTGTGCATGACATGCTGGTAGTGAGACATGTCTGTTGGCGTGTTGGGAACACGGAAACTGTCCTGGAACCTCTGCATCAAATCCTCGACTGACTCCGTGTTTGGGTCAATGGCTACGGAAAAAGAAATGCAAAGTGAAAATGGCAGCCGTGTCACAAGGCTTTAAAGTAAAAATCATTTTGCAAAGACTGACAGACACAGAAAATATTGTTGAAAAAAAAAAACCCAAAACAGCCATAAAGAGATACAAAAAGACATATACCCAAAAATAGCTGGTTTTTATCTTTCCCCTTCTTTTTAAAGGAAGAGATTAAAATGTGATATGCATCATGAGCGACTAGGCTGCCCCATTTAGACACTGTAAAAAAATAATAAATAAAAAAAAACAACACAGCACTGTCTTATTTCTTCTTTTCTATTTTTTTCTGGCCTTTAAATGATTCCATCAGTTCAATATTGCCTCATCTCTACAGGGATCCTGCCAACGCTTCCCCTGATGGCTCAGTCTCACTCTTCCTGATGAATGACTCCAAAACAACTGGTTGTGGGGGAAAAAAGGGAGAGTCGAGAGAGCGGGAGGAGAGGAGAGGGTTGCTTTCCTTTCCTTACAAATAGAATATTACAAAAGAGACGGATGGGGAATTTCTATGGCCGGTCTAGATAGTTTCTGCCTCTTTTATGCCGAGGAAAAAAGACTAATTATGAGCGGAGAATATTTTCCTTTTATTATGTGTGACACATACTAAAAGGTTGAAATGTAGACATTTGAAGGAGATAATGATATCAAAATTAATCTGTAGTCCCTGTTAATAGTAATGATCTAATCTGATATGGCTTAGACCTTTAATCTAATAATTAGCCTGCATGTAAACAACAGTATCAGTCAGTACAGGACGGGTTGAGAACAAATAACGCCCAGGAAAACTGAAAACAGCTTTGTCCCCAAACTTACAGCAGTATAGCCATCTCCAAACAAGAGGCCATTCATCACCCCAACCACCAGTACCCCCACCTATCATCATCATCTTTTGATCTGTCAGTCTGCCTCTGAGGTGTACTCTATCCATGAATAATGGTGATGTGTTGCTCCCAGTGGGTGCTCATCACGCATGCCAATGAGCATGCAAGAGCAGAGGAAGAGGGCGATGAAGAGGACCAGGGTGAAAGTGAAGAGGCAGAAGTATTTCCGTTGTGTTTGATATTATAATTGGAAACAATAGCAGAGGCGTGACGTTTTGCTTTAGAACAAACAGTATCTTTGCAATGCTACATATTTGGTTACACTCAGCTGTAGATGTTTTGTCACATGGAAATGCTGTTGGTCCTTTTATTTTCTGCGACTGCATCATGCAATCTGATGCAATAGATGATGCAAAGTGACCAAAACTTCATGTGTGTTCAATGTTGGCTTTCCCCTCAAAAACAACACTCTTGAATATGTCTTAGACACAGACTGATTGGCTTTGTAGAAACCATCATATCCCTCGACAGAGCCTCATGTGTGTCCTGGCATGAAGTCATCAAGCCGACTGCAGACATTTGCTTAATTACACACTGAGCATTATGCACATACCACTTGTGGTACTTGTTTTCAAACTACAAAACATCCAGAGAGCACAACCCCCTCCAAAGGTTTAATCCAGCTGTAGTGGTGCTACAGGCTGAACACTGTTGCCCCCATGTGGTGAAAAAGAAACACTGCCACATTTATCCTTTATAACAAACAGGGATTTTCTGGGATTGGATTTTTTTTTTTCTTTTCCCGGACTTTATCCCAGTCTCTGAGCTTGCCCAGTAGTAATCATTTGTTACCTAGGTAACGGTAATACCCTCTTGACACAGTAAGCCATAATAATGTAGTTATCCTCAAAGTGCACTGACCACAATATGTTTTAGCTCCTCTGTCTCGGTTTAAGTGAGTCATCCATTTATTCACTAATGTTAGGAAAATGGCAGAACATCAATGGCATCGATGCAATATAACCAACCTACAATTAGCACTTGGACAAAACATGATATGGTGGCATTCTGTTTATTGTTGATGTTGTTTTGTATTGTATCTCCTACAGGTTGTTGACCACAGCCAGTGTCTACAAAACCCAGAAGGCAGCAAAAATATTAAATTCAAGCACACTCAGAGCAACTGACCCACATGGTCTATTGAACAAGCAACTGTGGTATCAACTCTGCAGAATGCACTATATTCAGACTGTAGTTGCTGGTGCAAATTCATTGTTTGTAAGAAAATTGTAAATATAGGTCAACATTAATGTATGCATAAAAATACACCTGCTTATCTTTGGTTTTGGTTCTGTGAGGGTTTTTTTTTTAATTAAACACTTTGAAGTTTCTTAAAAGCTAATATCCATTCACAATTCACACTGCACATAACTCCAACTGCCAATCAGGTTTGTGGATAACCTAATGACTACCGCCATAAACCGTGAGCAATATAATTTCCGGTTACTGGATATTAAAACTGGGACCAAAATAGTTTCCTAGCAACATAATTCAAGGGAAATAGTCCATAATTTATCTTTTTTATGGAAAATAACAGCCTCTAGATTTCTCCATTTAATAATGCAGATGATATAATGTTGTTGGGTAAAATTACAAAAGTAAGTAACTTTGGTGTTATTGTTCGGAGTGCATAATTGCTAGTGCTGCTAACATCCCATATTACTGCTTTTAATGTAAGTGGCCAGTGGCACCACCCCAGTCTTTGTTCATAAGTTACTTAAGTTAATATACTGTTAGTGCTCACTGCTAATAACTAATATATTTACTAGCCTGTAGCTGAAGCTATAATAAACACCATAATATAATTTGTTATCCCGTAAAAACACCATACTTGAACACCAGTGCAATGTCTGGCTCTGTGCTGTGTTTCTTATTTACATATATATTTTAGTTGGCACTGCCTAAACAGAGAGAGCATCCCTGTTGGAGACAGAAACTGCTTTGAACAGAGCCATCATGCTAAAGCCAAGTGTTTTTCCTATTACTACAATAAAAGATAACAAAAATGTTGCTGTCTGAAATGACAGCAACAAGGCTCCATAACAGCTTTGATAGCGAGGCAGGTACTGTACTGTAGCTTCTAGCAATGCTGGTGTAAACTAAAGTTCATGTAATGTACACCAACCCTTGGGTGTGAGTGGGATCTTCCTTTTGTTGAAGAAGTGCTTTCTTCCTGCTATACCACCACACACACAGTACTTTTTTTTTTTGAATACAAGACATAAAAACAAACCTTTTTTTTTTTTTTTTCTGGCTCCAGCCTGCACAGGATTTCCCTTTCCATCCAAACTCAGTTTTTCAAATCACCACAAGTCCCACATGAGTGGACGGTACGCACCGATGCAAAGAAGGACTGCGCATTGAACAATACACACACTTACACACATCACTGGACATGGTCTCTAGTATTTGTGACTCTGTTGCTTGTACTTCAAGTGTGTAATGCTTTTCTAAGGTTCATTGAGAACTGTGTCAATATAGCTTGAAAGCAAAGGAAAAAAAAAAAAAAACACAAGATGGCTATTTTTGAAGGAGTGGAGAGGAATATATAATGATATTGATGTTGGAAATTAAGGTGGGATTAAATGAAGTTTTATTGGTTCATAAGCCATAGCATAAATCCAGAGGTTGGCTTGTACTGGAGGAAGGTCTTTATTTCCAATGTCCTCAACCACATTTTAGTACAAAGCCTAATTTTCACACTTCAAATGGGATTGAGAGCAGATGGAAAACAAAATATTAATGTTACTGCAGTACACTGTTAACAAAAACTCAACACTTCAACTATTTCAAAATAAAAGCCCACTAAAAGCATTTAAACAAACAGAAACCCTTCATTTCTTAACCGGATCTTTATTGTGAAATATTTGCAGGTGTACTATGTTTAATTTGTTAATATTTGGGAAAAGAAATGACACATATTTTGACAAGTATTTCTGTTCCTGCCCTCTGAGTGCACAGCTATACTGAAACTATGGTATAGTAGTAGTGTAAGAAGTAGAAAATTCAACGATCTCACATTAAAGGTCAGACATACTGTACCAATACGCTTCCACTTCACCTTTATTCTCAATGCACTGGACTAAGGCTGTAACCTTTAAAATAAAAAAAGAGTATGTAGTTGGTTGCCTACATATGTTTACAACAGGATGTCTAAATAAATTCAGTGCATGGTCCTAAGTGACGGTCAAGGGGTTTTAGGGAGAAAAAGACAGGGTTAACCTGCATTTCAGACCTGAACCTGAAAGCTTAAATGGGTCAAATGGGCCCATTATACAATAAGAGGGTTAAGTGAGCTCCAGTTTCCTGTGGGCCTTTATGCTAGCAGTAGGCTAATTCAGGTACTTGGGGCAGCAAACAAACAAGCAGGGCTGGGCAGCTGGCACTTAAGCTTTGATCTTTCAAGATGGAGTCGAGTCTGTGACAGCAGGTTTTAGGTTAACTGCCTTGCATACATATTTGATGGCCTCTCTGAATCCTTTATCTCTGTTTCTCTGCTCTATTGCGAGGGAAGAATAGATGTTAGGTCAAACAAGAAGTGCACAGAGCTCCAGTCTCCTCTGAACAAATGTTGTCTCAAAATGTTGTCATGACCCTTTTTCATTTTTTTTTTTTAAAAATTCAAGATCTCAAGTAAATAAAAACAAACTATATTGATAGAAACTATGCTGCATGATATTCTGGGATATAGACGTCTACATAAGTCACGAATACAAGACAAAAAAAAAGTGTAAAAAAACAAAAGGGAGTTTTCTTTCGCCTGTGCAGTCTCACTATTTCGCTGTTATTCTCCATTTCTCACTTCTGTCAAAAGCAGCTACCAAGATATTTTATTCTGACATTTGTTTTTCCCCAGACCCCAAGTCCACTGGCTTCTCATTTTGAGTTCAATGTCAGCTAAAGCTCTGGTGCCTTTATTTTCTCCTTTTCATCTCCCTTATCTGCAGTTACTCCCCTTATCAGTGCTGAGTGTGTGTTAACAGTGTCTCATAAGCAGTGGATGTCAACAGCATGCTGCCTCAGTCAAATTATTCCTGGTGGTCTCATGGTGCCCACTACGAGGAGATAACCCTCCTCAATTTTCTGTTTTTTGTTCGGCTGCACCATTGTGCTTGTTTTATGTGTTTATGCAGGCTTTTGTGACAGTGTGTATGCATTAGAATATGTTTGTTTTTGTCTATCTAAATGTTTACACATGTCTCAACTCCCACACCACTTTTACTTGCTACTTCCTGTTTATGGGGTACATTTCTTTCACAGTAAGCAGAGGAGATTATATAAAACAGTCTCCAGACTCAGTTGTTACATTTTTCTGGATTGTTTTTTTTTTTTTTTTTTTGCATAAAAATGAAGGAGACCAACAAACCAAACAAGCTTTGTATCAAATTAACTGAGTATGTCTAATAAATTGAATTGTCACAAAGAACAATTATATTCTATCTCGCAACTATTGTTGAGGCCCTGGAAACAGTAAACAGTTGAAAAGGATTTTTGCTGAAGTGTCCACTCTAAACATAATGCAATCTGTTTGCTTTTCCCTCTGTCCTCCCTTTTCTGCAGCTCTCACTCTCTGGCTTCCCCCGGGACCTCATTGGTGAGCAATGCACTCATATGGATCCAGAGAGGTAAAATATGCTGCCATTTGCTTTTTGATAGACGTGTACTCAGTGTTCTTATTAAGGGTCCGCTAAGGTGACAGAAAAAGCATCCCTAGTCAGGCAGAACACAAAAAAGGACGAGTATTAACAAGCTGTACACTGCCTCTTTTTTTTTTTTCTTAACCAAGGGAATATATCATTATACATTCAGTATGAACTGACAAATAAACCCCTGAGAATTCAGTTATTTGTCTTCGTATGTTAAGGTTTTGCAGCTTTATAGTCGTGTAGCCCTCTGGGGTCGATAGACACATCCAATCACATGACCGATTTATGACACAGCCTCGCCAAGTCTCCATTTCAACTAGTATTGAAAATGCAATTTCAAACCAAGTAAAACCAGACTTATAAAAAATGAACATCATGCTTTTTGGTGAATCCTGTGGTGTTTGGTGCACGTTCGGTCCAGGATGCAACAGTAAAAACAGGTGATTCTGTGGAGAGTGCTTAATTAGTTATATATATTTGTGGTTTCCACAGTGAAAAATCAAATTTTTTCTTGCTGTAATTAAGTTTTTTTTTGTTTGGTTTTTGCAATTTTAGGTCCAGTGTGTTCATACATCATATTACATGAAAATGAATAAATAATTGTAAAATGACATACGTGAGGTTGTGCTGAAAAAGGAAACAAAACAAGGCAAGGTAAACAATAAACCGACCCCAGACCCCTGAGTGATAAGATCCTAACTTTAATACCCAAACTACAGATTATAGACTGAACACTGTTGCCCTCTTGTGGTGAAATTTAAACACTCTCTTGTTAAAACATTCGGTCATTATAAGCGATGGAGACTTTCTGGATCTCATCCTCCTGATGTTTCCCAAAATTGAAGCATTGTTGCCAGGGGTGAAGTAAATATAAATTGATACTTCTTCTTCCAGGTAAATAACTGCAGGGTGTAGTGAACACATATGGTGAACCACTACATAAATGGGTCTTTTTATAAAAATGACTCTTTGCAGCTCTGAGGCGGATCAAGTTGATAAAACAGAATAATGTAACGAGACAGAGCCTTGTTTGAATGTATTACAGTCATCAGAGGAGATAACAGAAATTGATTGTTTTTTTTTCTCCATAGGAAGATTCACTGGCAAATCACTGATTTGCAGAAGCAGGGGTTTCTAAAAGTGTATTGCTGGGTATCATGACAAAATCTGATACAATGACGCCTTTATCTGATGCCTGTGCCTTCACAGAAAATGATATCCAGCACCAGGAAGGGCAACAGTTGTTCTGTCAGCAAAAAGGACTGGCTACTCCCAAACGCCAAATGAACACGACTAGGCCAGCATCCACTAAATCGCTGATACAGCCTGTGGGAATTACTGTCTGTCAGAAACTGAAACCTTTGACCATGACTCTCTGTCCATAAATAGTGCTTGACCCTTATTTCTCTTAGGCTCAAGAAGATATTTCCTCTGTACTGAAAGCCAGTGAAACACAAGGCAACATTTTCAGGCTCTTCATCCATGCCCTTTACCCTGCGGCAGGTGGTGATGCAGCTTGCAATGCAGCTTGGAAGATGGATTACAGCGCTCCGCATCTACACACATATGCTACTGATAGTGTAGTAGCAGACTCTGTAGAATCCGTTTCCACGTCACACCACATTTCGAGCTAAACTGCCCGTTTTAGGGAACAGGATATTGACTTGTATCCTGCAGATGCAGCTCTCGCACAGTTTGTGTGAAATTTCTGTGAAGTCATTGATGGCTCCCAGAGGTAGGATCCTAACAACACTGGTGATTCAGCGACCTCGGAGGTAAGAGGTCTTATGTCAGCAGGTCTCATGTTGAGTAAATGATGGACTGGCAGACAGTCCGGTACAGACCTCCACATGTCAAACTCCATTACATTAGGTCATCTCCATTGGGGAAACATTTTGATTTGTCCAATACTTCCAATAATTCTTGCATCAGTAAAGTGACAAACAGTGCAAACGCCACTAACATTGTGTGTTTAACCCTTTACCACCTGAGCCTCCAAGTTTCCACCTGGACTTTTTATGCTTATTTTGATGTCAAATTCAAATTCAACATGCAAAATCTAACATTCATGTGGAATCACAGTGTTTTTCTTCACTAAAACTCTAAACGCAAATTCTGCTTTTGTGTTTTTCTGCTGTTCTTGCTTCACTGTCACTGTTATTACAATCTTACAACATGTAGTATGTAGTAAATCGGCTAATTTTCTGGCATCTGGGAGAGGTGCTAGTGAAATTACAGTAATGACACCATATATACTCTAAAGTGCAACGTCTCAGTTCTCAGAAACCATTGCAATTTTTCTGATTGCACAAACCATGACATAATTACAGTAATCCAAAGATGCATGTGCTGACGTATCGCCGGTGCTACACTCAGAGGTAAAAGGTTAAGTAACTTCCCCAAGGAGGTTTGTTTTTTTTTGCATTTGTCTGTTTGTCTGTCCAGTAGTTACTGAAGAGACAAAAAATCAGATGAGAGGATGGGATCCCGTTTATTTTTATCTAGATGCTGTTGTTAATTCATCACAAGAGGGCAACAGTGTTCAGTCTTTAGCATCAGTAAGGCTAGATTGTGCCTTGGCGCCTCTCTAAGTGCTTTCTAGTTTGTATTTAAGTCTGTTAATACTGTGGTTAGAGTTCATCTAACCTACAACAGAAATGGTCTTTGTATTTATATCTACTTATATATTATCACTCCCAACACTTAAAATCTATGTCTCTCACAATAGATGCAGTTTATATGTCAGATATATCTACATCTATATCAATATTGCTCAAAAAATGATGTATATACAGTTTAAAACAACACACTCTCACATAAAGTTAGGAAGACACCAAACATTAAACTATATAAAATAACAAATGTGTGTGTGTGTGATATCTATTTCCAATTCCCTGCCACCTCTGTTTTCTACATGCCTGTTTCAACAACTGGGGTGTCCGTTAAGGACTTTTCCAATTGTTAGCTATCCCGCCTGGCAGCTAAACAGCATTCATATTCACAGAGGCAGATGTAGCCACAAGGGAAATGATGGGAACATTTCTGTAGATCTTTGGACCCTACAAACCCCTGCTGTTTTAATTTGGAGGAAATCTGCAGGAAGAAAAGAAACGGAGAGGCCAAGAAATTAAATTCCTGCAGATTTCTATTTGTTATTACATTTCATTTTATTACTCACTTGCTCACATCTTTTCTTTGCTTCCAACTCCAACCAAACACAAACACACACCACATAAGGGCATGTGTGCAAACACACACACACACACATTCCTGTCGCATCTCTATTCCCTTGTTTTTCTCCTCTCTTCATGGGTTGAGGAGCAAATGAGGAGATCAATGAGGGGGGGAGGGGGTTCACCTCAGCTCAGATTCCCTGTGTGATCTATTAAATTTGCCATTGTTTCAATAGGAACAGTCCAGTGTAGCTCTCTGGGAAAGCCTTCACACCACTGCTTCTGTGAATGTGACAGGTACATGAGAAGAGAGTAAGAGGTTAGACAAAGACAAAGCAAAAAGACAAAAGTGTCGGAGAAGACAAGAAATTCAGTGTCAGAAGAGACAAGGGATCCAGACATGAATGGAGAATGGCTAAAAGGGAAAGAGATCCAGACTGAGGAGTGCGAGGACGAGATGGGGAGACAATGGATGCTATTGGTGCTAAAAGAAAGAGAAAGGAGATGGTGACTGGAATAAGATGCAGATTAAAGAGCTCACAGGAAAAATGGAGGGTTTAAAAAAACTAAATATATACAAGGAAGATGGGAAGGGGTGAGAAAAGAAGATGAAAAAGAGTAAGAAAAAATTAGCATCAATGCAAACTAAGAGGAGTAGACAACCAAATACAAAATGAAGCTGTGAGAAAACAAAACAATGGACATCAATCAAATGCAAAGGGTGCAAATTAATACTGATGGAAAACACAAAAAAGGGTGAAATCATCAGAGAGAGCAATGTTGAAATATATACTGGTGGTTTACACTGTGCATTCACACACACACACACACACACACACAGACAGACACACACACACTGTGACTGCTAGAGCTGAGGAAGTATGGTTCCTCATTGTCATGTCTTAACTACCACCTAATTAATTACTGACCTCAAGACATCAAAAAGAGCTTATTTGTTTATTTATGTTGTGTTAAACCATAAGATAATGTTCTGGTAAAAAAATAAAAAGACTCAGCATTTAAACTGACAGCAGATGAATACGATAGAAATACCAAAATGGGAGAAAACATTTCTCTGTGAAATCATAGAGAGAAAGTCATGGCTGACATTGCATTGTTCTCCAATGGCAATAGCTAAGACAGTACAAAGTGAAAATATATTGACATCGGAAAACTCTGGAGGACTTGAAAACAACACGAACAGACGGAGCCCCCTCCCCCCTGTATCCCACTCCCTTTTGTCTACAGGATTTGAACATTTACTGTCTCATGCCTTGTCATCCCCCCGCCACTGGAAGGCATGTAATGTCCCATCTTTAGTCAGACACTTTTTCCCTTCTGCTAGCCTTTGCTTCGACTTGCATATTTTAAGGCCTCTGCCGTTTGCAAGAGGAGCAAGAATAAAGTTCTATCTATAGCTCGGCTCTTGCCACGGGCCAGAATAAAATATGGATGTGTCTCCCCGTGCTGTGCCAGCTGAACATCGCAGGCCGAGCTCTGACCTCCAACTGCTCCAGACAGGCTGAGGCTCCTGACAGGTAATAACAAATGAGCCCAGGTCACAAGATTTAAGAACAAGGCCTGACATTTAAGAATATCTTAAATACATTTATCTCGAATGACACTGCGCGTAACTGTGATTCGAAAGTGGATAAATTATTCTGTGTGTAAATTTTTAATAAGTAACAACGCCACGGTGGCGTGCAGCATATTCCTGGCAGGAAACACCTGGAAACACCTACTGTTAAGCCTGAAAGCTTTATTCTGCTCAAGAGGAGCAGAAGGCAGGACAGTGGCTGGGAATGATGAGTCACATGTAATGAAGGCTGAAGACTTTTTTAAAATTATTTCATCAAAAATAAACAAAAAGAAAAAAATAGGTTGATGGAGCAAAAGAAAAACAGTACTCATCTTCTCCTAATATGAAATAATATCTCATCTTAAAAAAGGATGAAACTAAAACATGAAACTAAAATCTTATACTAAGCTGTTTACAAATCACAATAACTTGACAGCTTGTTAAAATGTAACACCTGAAACCTAAACGGACGATGCTAATGTGATGTCACCCGCTGATTTTTGGACTCACATTTTGAAGCCAGGAAGTCAAAATTTGAATGTTAAAATCTGATTGTTCAGAGCCAGAAGTGACCATATTTGGATATGAATGGAGGAGTAAGGAGGCGGGACACTTGAACCCAATACCGCTGAGAGTCAACTTCACCACTAGTCTCCTTGAAGACCAAACCTAACAACCAAACTAAAAATGCTTCTAGCTAAATATCCCTCTTTTTGAAACCTAATCTACTTAATTATCTTTTATTGTTGTAGACAGATCACCAGGTCACTAACAGGAAAATCTGACTTCAGCTCATGACAATGCCGGGCCAGAGTTTTTTGGAGCCAGCATCTAGTGGCCATCAGGAGTATTGCACTTTTTTCACTCCCACATTGGCTCATTTTTGAGACCTGGTTGCTTCGTCCATTTCCATACACATTCTATAATGGATACTCACAAAAATATGTACTAACACACATCAGTAACCATCAACAAATCTCTTATTTTTGAAATTCTCTTTGCTCACCTCTAAAAGTGTCAAATAAGAGCCACATCCACTGAGTGAAACTCTTTAGAGACCAAATCCAGCGATGGCCCTGAAACCACCTTTGTTTATTTGATATAACAGATGTTGCTGTAAGCTATGTTTCATATACTATTGTGTAGAATAGATTGTGAAAAGTGCCTTTTTGGATTGCCTAATTAAGATGTGCTGAGTTTATATTTGCTGCAGAACAGTATTTTCCCAGTGGCCAAGTAACAGAGAGTTGATGAGAGAGAGTGTGCTGTCGGTGAGGTGACTGCACCCTTATCAGCTCCACTGCTATCACAATACACTCCAGATCCTTTTTAACAACACCTTATTATTGTATGTGTAGAAAATACAGATGCAACAACACATTACCGGGAGACGCCATGGCTGATTGTAGCAGGTCTTATAAATGTAGGTGTCCTCTAAATTACCTCTAACTTCTCAGGAGCTACTTTTAGTGATAAACTGCTTTATGACTCATTTCTAGGACAAAAACTCCTAAAGTTAGGATTGACATGCATCTTAATTTTTATTTATTTGTGATTTTTTTCCAAACTCAGCCAGCAGCTGCTTTTAGCCTGAGGATGTGAATAGAGCCCCTGGAGTGTAACCTCCCCCTGTGATAAGACTGGACCCAGCGTGGAGGGGGAGTTGATTTTGGATTGAAAAGCAGCCGAGGCTTTTGGGAGTCCTTTGATTTCTATTTAGACGTTGATACAGGAAAAAAAATCTTGATATGTATTTTTTTTTTCTTTTCCTGAGAGATGAGGAACAAATAATTACATTTTGGGGAAACTCAGAGGCTGAGTTCCTGTCTGAATGTTTTAAAAATGTATAACACTGCACATCTTAATGGATTTGGATGATGGTGTGGTGTCTACAATCTGAGGTGATGTCAGACATGGATTATGTCTTGCTGAAGGTTTGTTCTCTCTGAGCGCTTTTTAGTTCACATACACTTCCTTTCATGCTAAACAGGGCGTTCACACCGAGTCCAAATCCAACGGGATTACAAGATAAGGGAATGAGAAGTAGACACGACACTCACCTCGAGTTGAAAAAGTTTTAACTCGAGCAACAAATTCGCATCACGTGGTACGGGTGTTTCCCTGACGTCACCGAACAGCAATGGAGGATGAGCTTATTGTGTGTGTTCGTCCAGAGCTTTATTGACTTTAACTCTGTACCAGGAAGCAGAGCAGCTGTTCTCGGTTTGTGGGACTTCAACCTTAGACATATACACTGGACGCCTCACCGACTGGATGGAACATACGTCAGTGTGTCCGCCATCTTGCGAGGATTAATTGTCGAGACTTCAGCAACAATGCCACATCACTGCTCTGCGTGGGGTTGTACAAAACGGCAAAATAACGACAACCGACTGCGTGGAATTACCTGCCACAGGTAGGAAAAAATGTTTTTTTGTTGTTGTTGTGTTTAATTTTTTTTTTTTTTATGCTTCATTTTTGCTATTTTAATGAATTAAAAATTAATGCAATGATTCTTCACAGTCACATAAATGTATATTTTCATGTTTTTTTTTAAGAAAACCCATCGCTGTCACATTGACTTGTATAGGTTGACAGGGCAAACTTGACCCTCACAATATGGCGGCAAAGCGGTGGGCAGACACAGGCTCCGCAGCATCTAGTGTATATGTCTATGACTTCAACAACAGGTAAAAGCAGCGAGACTTCAATCTTATCCATTGTTGACAGCGGAAGTGGCGGTCACTGAGAGGTGTGCTCCTATTACTCGCGAGTGGCGCATTTGCCAGTACATGTCCCCGGTCTGTAAGGCTTGAATACGTAAACATTAATCTTAGTTACTAGGAGTTAGTGCTGACCAGCTAGACACATAAAATCGTTTCTATTCAATTTTTGGGAGGAAATTACAGAAATTGTGAGTATCAGTGTACATGTTACAGGGTGTGGGGTAATCCAGTGGTACTGTAATTATTATTATTTCCAAATGCACTTCTCCAAAAGTCTTGTGGATGTTGTCAGAGCCAGTATTAAAAATTAAAAATAAAAATCTCAGTGTATCAGTATTGCTGTAAAGAGGGGGATGTGGAAGGGGGATATAGTTGCTCTGTGGTTTCTGGCTTTTGGAAACTGTCACCCTGACTTTGGATATGTTCATTTTCTGGCTTATTGTAATGTTGTTTTTATGATTATTAATGACCCCCACTGAGTTTTACACAGGGATTTCACAGTGACACAGTGAAGCGCCGTCCTAATGGTGAAACTACGCTAAACCTCTGAGAAATCCCAAAGACAACAATAAATATTAAGAATTATTTCCAGATCTCAGTGGAGTGTTACTAAGAAATTTCCGCCACATGTAGGAGAGGAAATGAAGCAGAAAAGACATTATGCAAATATAATTACGACAGGGTGCCAATTTATCACACCCCAAGATAATTCATCACACCCAGAAACAATTCAGTTAATTTAATACGCTGCAAGCAACAGTATTTTTTTCCCCACAATTGCATATTGACCAAAGGCAGACTGAGGAGAGCAGTTGTAGACCCTCCTGCGAATAAGACTAAACTGGAAGAGTATTCATTTATATAGCGGTTCAAACAGAGGTTTGTATTTTACACAGGGTTTAAAGTAATTTATATCACTCATATACTCAAACTTGCAGCATTAGAGTTGGATTTTACACTGTATGACCTCTTGTAATGTCATCTGAGGGTTAGTTTATTGTTTACAAATGCTGCTTCTATCTGAAATTTTATTTTTAATGGTGTTTTTGCAGAAGATCGATTGCTGTTCATTCTTTCTGTTTTAGTTATAAATACGGAGACACTATAAATTATTTATGGCTCCGACCATTAAGCTGTGCAGCCTATTACTCTGTTTTTACTAGATATTTTACTGCTTTTTCCCCTTTGGATTTTTTCTGTTTTTGTTCTTAGACTAACTGCAATCAAACCTTCAAAGACACTGTCTATGTGCACAGTCTGACTAAGTAGCATAATGACTTTAATGAACTGAGACTCTTTGAAATACCAGAAGCTTGGAAACACTGAGGGATATATTGACCAGTACATGTGGGCGACTAGCCTAAACCACATTTCAAAAGAGCCTCATAAAGATGGCTCAGGAGTTGGCATGTGATCGACCCGCATTTATTGATCTGGCGTGGCCTTGGTACTTACAAACCCATTTCTATAGGCATGTCTTGTTTTTTTTTTCCCCGATGAAGGCTTCATGTTGGATGTGATTTCTTTCTTTCTCAATGAGTTACTATACCTGGACTTACTGGTAGTTACCTCCCTCCCCCCCTCAACTTATTGTAGCCCTAAATGTCTCATCAGCTGCTGTACGCTTGCAGGGAGGGGTTTGCTCATCTTGTGCTTCTTTCAAATTTCCTGACAAACACAATGCACAGTAGATTGCATGAGCTGTGATTGATGAAGCTCACACAGGCTTTTTCCACACTAGAGTGGACAGAAAGACAAGAATTTTAGGATGCACTACGAAAATACAATGCAATGCAATAATATACAAAAGCCCTGCATATTGGTATTTGCACATATCAATAATTACATTTGGTTTTTACACATTTAATAACTTTTGTTTGCATCGTTTTTTTCTATTATTCATGATATTTTTTTAATTCTATTCTTGTTTTATCTTATTTTTTATGGTACCGTATTTTCCACACTATAAGGTGCATCAGATTATAAGGCACACCTTCAATGAATGACCTATTTTAAAACTGTTTTCATATACAAGGTGCACCGCATTATAAGATGCATAGAATAGAAACTACTGTAGTGTCTGGGGTTGCGTTATCATCCATCTAGATGAAGCTGCACTAAAGTGAATGTCAACAAAACAGTCAGATAAGTCAGTCAAACTTTATTCATAGAAAACAAACCAACGTTCTGACAACTCTGTTCACTCCCAAAACAAGCTAGTGCATCACAATACAGTACCGTACGTACCGGGAGCTCTTATCGGTATTTGCGCCGCCTTCATTGAAAACAATGTATTTCTGACTCCATTTGTCACAGTTCAAAGCTACATGAACAGCTGTTTTATTTTTTTCTTCGAGGTAACGTCAGTGACGTAGTATTATCTTTTACCAACAGCAAGGTACAACAGGTAGTGGAACTTTTTATCACGTAGTTAGTGCATCACAAACATGGAGGGAACTTTTCCCTGATTTAGTAAACACGTAAAAGAAACAGTCTGATACCGCTACGGTAAATCAAACGTTAGTGAAAACACAATATACGCCCCCTGACTACGGTAGCCATAATAAACCAATATTGATCCATGTACAAGGCGCATCGGATTAAAAGGCGCACTGTCGGTTTTTGAGAAAATTAAAGGCTTTTAGGTGGAGCTTATAGTGCGGAAAATACGGTAATATTCTATTTTTCAAATATGGTCAATTCTATCTATCTATCTATCTATCTATCTATCTATCTATCTATCTATCTATCTATCTATCTACCAAAAATTAATAATTTCCGTCCACATTTGAATTTGTTGTTTTACTTCAGCTCTGAAACATTTTGTACCAAACAGTGTAAATGCTTCATCGAGATCATGCAACATTGTTTGTATGCTCTACATGTTTAAATCCTCGCATTCATCTCACTTAATTCACCTCGCTGACATCACGCAGCTTTACTGGTCCGCGTGGACGGGGCAAACGGGAAAAAAATGTGAAGTCTTTGTAATTAACTCCCATCTATTTATCATGGGAAAGGATGACAAGCCTGATTCAGTATTAATCAAAACATTACCCTGAGTTAGCTTGACTGTGCCAAGCCGCCGGCCATTCCTCATCAATGATGTCACATTAGCGATCTGAAGCTTGACACTGGATTATTACTCGCCAGTCTTGAGTTCAATTAGGGCTCAGTAAACACTTAATAAGCTCAGTAATGACACTGGTCTTGTGGATGATAATATTTTATTTCTATCGAGGGAGTAAACCTCCCATAACTAAAGAGTCAGTAGTAGAAAATTACCAATGCAAATCTAAAATGGTCTAAAATTTTCCCCGTAGTTATGACTGTAACAGTACACACAGCCAGCAACTGGATGATTCAGTCCTGCCTTGACCTTGTACTCCCCAAAGGCACTGAGGAAGTATCAGATAAAAACAAAAAGAGAGTATTTCTGACAGCAAAAATACAGTAATTCCTCTGGTTCAGTTGTTTTACTTGCTGAATTTTGCCAAAATTTTATTGTTTGCCAAACAGTTTTCTTCCCTTGTGCTTTATATGGAAGAACTGGGAAATTAAAAAAGAAAACAAAATGTAGATCGACTTGGAAAGTACAGGAAAGGAAAATATGTTTTTGTTCCTCGGGGGCGGGGCTAAGGGATCTTTATCAAACTGCATGTTTGTCTTTTGTCTATTTTTAAGCAATATTTAGTTACAGTTTAGTCACTTTCTCAAAGTTGTTAAAATCTCTTGGTGGATTCTCAGGGGGTTACATGTGTAGCCCAAGGCTTTATCGGTGTTTTTAATATGAGACAAAAACAGAGTAATTGCATTCAGCTGTCTTTACAAACACAATGATTTCACACAGAGGAATAAGAAGCACAACAGGAAATACTGAAATACTTAACAACAGTAGAAACTTTAGTTTACTGGCCACTAGTTGTGCATGAATCTGCTCCTTTCAAAAAAAACAATCACACTGATGTAATGTTGGTGGATCAGTTCATTCAAATAATCAATCAGAGCCGTTCAGGAAAGAAAGCTGATATCCAACACATAGTAAAATAAATAAGTACCAGTGTTGCACTGGCCTCCTGTAGAGTATAATTATATAGATGAGAAAAACAACTTTTTATATGACTAATTATATTTTATGTAAATCAAAAATATGTCTCAATCCACTGTAAACTGCCAACAATAGACAGTTATGTTTATATCAAACTAAGTTGCAATAAATACAATCTCGCAGCATGATTATATTTTCTATGAGTCATATTCAACATGAACAGCTGAACCTCAAATACAGACCTCTGGAAAAACAAAAACAAAAAAATAAAACAAGGTATGCCTGCAAACATTTCACAATAAAAGTCCAGTTAAAAAAATAAGAGTTTCTGTCTACTGAGATGTAAGTAGTGTGCTTTTATTTTGAAATTATTGGGAAAAAAAGGGTTTTTTATTTAGTATAATGCAATAACTTTACACTCTCCCAAGGCTTCATACTAAAATATGAATAATTCAAATTGAATTTTATCAAAAACAGATCAAATTTAAAATCAAGTCCTGCCTCTGATCCAAGTCTGCTTCAAGCATTGGACAGATACCTTCCACTGTTTAAGGTTTTACAGTATATAAATGTTGTTGATGTTCACTTTTTTATATCTGGTTGTCCAATACAATATACTCAGATGGTGTATGACATTATCAAATACTTTTCACGGCCCTGTTAAATCACTCAGCACCGGAAACAACATATTTATCATACTTACATTTAGTCTAAAATGATTTTCCTGACCTGAAACAAAGTGTTTTTGGGCAGATCCCAGTCTCTTATAAGAGTTGTCTCCTTTGTATGTCCACCTCTTAGTTATGTGATGTTTTGAACGTGATGCTTTACGCCTTCAGAACATTTCAATGCCTCTGAACATAATCCAGCCCTGTAATTATGTTTACCACCTATAGCTAAATTGGAAAATAATGTAGTTATATGTCCTAGCTGCTGTGTAATGATGTGATTAAAAGTGCAGGAGACTGCAGTGACCTTCTGACCACGATGCAGAGATTTATTTTTTAAATTACTGAATGAAGCTCATAGGCTGATTTTGTTACAGTATAATGTGACCTTCAATCCCGCTGTCTCTTTCACTTCTTATAAATAGGTGAGAAATACTACTATCAGCAGAAGAGGGGGGAAAAAGGAGCGTTATTGTCATGGATGAAGTCGGGCAGCTGAATGCATTGTGCGGCTCACCTATCCTCAGGAGTGTGTGTGTTAGATTGGATTGACGAGAGCCATTCTACATGGAAATTGGATAGATTTCTTGTTATTATTGTGAAGACCAGTTCAGTGGCCTCAGCCAAGATGCCCTCAGCGCTGTGTTGGCAGAGCAGTGGTGTGTAGTGCCAGTCCAATCACATTTGAAGTAGTTGTCCAACTCTATGGAATTGTATTATGTTGTTTGGCGGCAAGAAAATAAAATCCTCTGAATCAGGCTATTGTAATTTTCAGCTCTGTCTCTCTCCATCTGCATACTTGTGGACACCTTAGTAGACATCACTCAACATCAAAAACGTCTGGATTTAAAACAAAACAAAAAACTTGTCATGTGGTGCAGTCATGACTCAATGAACAAATACCAGCCATGAAGAAATTATGTATGTTTTTTGTGTCTGGAAGTAATGAACCACAGTACAAGCCTTTTGTCCTCCAGACAGACACATTGAGACTGTGGCTTGGGGCCATTTCATCCTAGACCGAGGGTGTTGTTGACCATCCAGAACAATGCATTAGCCGCATTAGCTGTCTATCACCTTCTGCCATTAAGGTCTGGTTCCTGCTGCTGTGGCTCCACTCCACCGGAGGCGCCCAGTCTGATATTTTTCACACAATCTCTCATGGATCCATAGATAATCCAAAAGTTATCACCACATAACCAAATTTCATAAAAATGAGCAGCTTAATGGTCAGTGTCAGGACTTTGATTTTCTTTGTGGCAATGAGACTTTACACAAGTGTTTAGGTTTGATTTGTGCAAACTGCCCTCTGTTAAGACCTCTGTCATTTGAGGCAGTTGTTTCTGACAGGACATTGAATTACTAAGAGAACCAGCACCCTGCTATTTGGGAGTGAATTAAAGGCTGCTCCATGCATTGTGAAGAGGTTGGACAAAGTCAGTAGTTTGCATGTTTGAGGTAAGTCTCACAGCTAAGGCTCAGAGGCAACACAAACATTTTGGGGCTGAGTTTCAAGTCCTTAGTACCACTCCCTAAATGATTCCCATATTAAATTATCAAACAGAACGTAACAGTAATGATTATAATTAATTAGGATGCTACATAAAACTTTGTATTTATTGCTATCAAAGAAAAATTTGAAGAATAAAGGCAGAACAAATGTTATTTGTGTGACTAAAGTTTGGGATAGAAAGCATATTATAAAATCTGAAGTTAGTTTCAAGTCTCTTATTAAATCCATTTGTCTTTACAGTTTAACATTTGTAATAAAAAATCAAAATTACTTAAACGCCAACCTGTAATAAAACCAGTGAATTAGATGAACAGCAGGATATATGAATGTTCATTTCTAATATATCTGACACTGTACAAAAACCTAACTTTTACTCATTATTTTCAGTATTTGATATGATATTTTAAGTGTTACCTTTGTACAACACATGTAAATTACATCAATATTAAAGATGGCACAAATTCTGTATGATGTAATTACAATGTATAGAGCACAGTATAACAATAACATAAATAAATATGGCTTTGTCACTTATGAGTTTCTAAAATTCATTTTAGACGTCAAGAAATAACTGTTTTTTAATTTAACTAATATATTTTCATTTAGACTGGTCTACATATATTTTTTAAGTTAATACTATTTTATCTTGCATCCAGCCTGCTCTAACTTCTTATGAGTGACCTACCAAATCCAAATTAGTCAGCACAGTGATCACTAATCACAGCCACACAGTCGTGCTTGCAGCATGGACACTGTGCAAAAAGCACGCACCCCTCAACTGTTCAACAGTCAAGCACAGATGGACAGATGAGGCATCTCCAGCATTTTTGTGGGAGTTTCTCTGCTGAAGCCCTTCTGGTTTTTGGGCAAGATAAATCAACATTTAAAGTGGTGGCACCTCTTTTTTTTTTCCTCCAACCGTGGCCAAAGCAGCTGAATCCTGGAAGTTCAGTGATCTTCTGGCTTCACAGGAAATTTTGGGCTGGAAGAAATGCTGTGAGAGTGCTGACTTCTCTAAGGACAGAGTGAATGTCATTTTTAATCCTCCAGTTCTGCTTTTAAGTGATTATTTTTTATTTTTTTATTTTTTTTACTGGCATAAAAACAAATTCTTCCACATTGGTAGATTCACTTGCATCTTCATTTGCAGAGCTGCTGCCATCAAAACCTTCCAATATCACTACACTTGTAAGTAACAAGCAACTTGAGAGTTAGTTATATAACTGCCCGTATCTCCGACTTGCATTTGAACCATAAGACTTCAAGTGCATTGCATGTTTGATTTGCCCTTGTAACCGGAGAGGCTACACACAGAAGATGCTGCTTTCTGCTGTGCACTAAACACCGAGAAGGAGAGATACTGTATGTGATGGTTTGGTGAGGTGGTGTGATGCTGATAACTGGTCCCCGAGTGCTCATCACAGAACACGACTTCCAGCTTGCTGCTGAGCTTTTTCTCAGATGATTTACACTGTCCATGCTGCCCAATGCATTCCCCAAAGCTGTGGGAATCTTGCAGAATAATGAAACTGACAGCCCTCATTTGTTTGGTTGTCTGTGCAACAAAAGCTATTGCCATGCACAACCCCCCCCGTGAGGCACACTCATAATCTCCGGGGGAAAAACACCACCGAGTCCAACTGAATGGGGTTACCTGTCAGCGAGGACGGATCGCAGGATGACTGGACCTTTTTGGACGCCGGGAATAGAACAGGTGGGACAGGAGTTAATCGCCCTTGTATTCAAATGTTGCGAGTACAGATGGGAACGCAGAGTCATTAAATTGAATCATGTGTGTGCTGTCTTCAGAAAAAAAAAAACGTCAGATTGTTTATGAGGTAAATTAAAAGATGTGTCAAGAACTGGATTCAGACAAAATGAAAAATGATCATGTTATCATTTTAAAAGTCTGAGTGTAATCCAAGTGAGTCGGGGTAAATGGACTTTGAAACTCTGATCCTAAAGGCCTCTGAATACTCCCGCGGGCGGTGTCTGCGTAGCGTCTGCGTAGTGTCATAGTGCGTAGTGTCTGCGTAGCACCAACTACGTGCGCTGTTTTGAAAATGTCGCTGCAGTTTCCCTCGTCAGGGGTGTCGCTATACGGCTGGTATTGGCCAAGACACCAAGCGGTGGAGTTTCTTCTCCATTTATAGGCCAATTTTGGTAGTTATTTTTACTGTCCCGTATAAGGAAGCACATCATCACAGCATGTGACTACAAACGGACCAATCAGGAGAGGTGATGTCTGAGACTCTTGCTGTATGCGTTGGTCATGTGACGGCGCAGTTTTGCGTTTGAGCGCGGGAGTATAAACTAAGCTTAACTCTGTTATATTTCGTACTTTGGTAATCCACACTTGAAAAACATTTTTTTAAATTATGTATGAATCTAATTTCTGAAAAGTAAACAGAAAGTTAATAAGGAAATAATCTGGTAAGTGGTGACTTTATTTAGGGACCTGAAACATAACTTGACAAAATCAAGACTTTCTTGAAACTTGCAAAACAATGATGTCATCCCTCTCTGGATATATCCTAAAATTTGAAAAAAAACCAAAAAAAACACTTTTTTTTGGTTTCTGTGGTCCATGCTGGGAAGATGACCTAGAAATACTTTAATAAAATTACTTTCTCTACAACACAGGCCAAAGAATGATAATCATGGTCGGTATGTTTTGATATATTAATCCATAAATGTTACAGAGAGTTCACCCCCCACCCACATAGACCTCTGAATACGCAGTTCACTAAAACATTAAATGACAAATCATGACCTGACTTGATGATTTCTGCAAAACTGCTATCACCCATGGCCATGAGGATAAAATCTGTCATCAAAAATAACAGAGGATTAAAGAATGAGATCCCACTAATGATTGGTGCCCTGACTTTCACCGCCTGAAGGTTGTACTTTATGCTCCATATTTCAATGTAGCCTATTAACCCTGTTTTATTTTGAAGCTTAATACACTTTTAACTTGAAAAAATAATACAATTATACCGAAAGGATATAGTTTTGAATTTCTTATCATTTCAGTGACACTGCACTAGAAAGTATAATTTTTGTTACATTGTATGTTACACTTCCTCGTTCATTTAGCTCCAAAATTTCACATATATTCATAATAAAATATCCATAAAAGTACAATTATTAATGCAATTAAGGTAGAGTCTGTAACATAATTCATTAATGAGGCTCATCAATACCGGTGCCTCCGGACACTGAGTATTACCAGGGTTAGGTCCACTGACATTTAGCTTGTTGCTTACAGCTGCTCCTTCCTGAATTATCTAAGCTGCCATACAGCAGCAGACCTGGTATAAACAACTCCTAATTGAAAACTTCATTACCTATTCATGATTATTAATTATCCCTGACATAGGGACAGAATCAGTAAAGATTTAATAGTAATTGACTCTCTTCGTAGGGCCACTCAGGGATAATAGCCACTTTTTTTTTCATTCTCTGGTAACAATGGCGCACATTTGGAGATGGGTTTGGACACTAAGAGCTTTGACCTTTCTGCCCTCTGCCTCATTTCTCATTCCCTCGTGACCAATTGCAACTTCCTGTATTTCCACATGAGTGTATAGCAGAAATGAATTTATCATTACTTTGTTGCATCATTTTCTGGGTCCTTTTGAATAAGGAGCATGTGCTATCAAGTTAAAATGTTGTGGAAAAAAGAAAACATCAGCAGACAGAAGGGGAATGGAAAGGCAAAAGTACCGTATTTTCCGGACTATTGAGTGCACCTGTCTATAAGCTGCTATTGAATTTATTCAAACAGTTTCATGTGGTCCACTCCGACCAGGTCTGATGTGACGAGGCTAAATGTATCGGCAGCACGAAGC